>JBCAUA010564942.1:0-11123 GCA_038406235.1 Peronia verruculata
AGATAGATAGATAGATAGATAGATAGATAGATAGATAGATAGATAGATAGATAGATAGATAGATAGATAGATGCACTTACACGTACATGCAGATTTACACATACACGCGTGAGTTCAGAAAGCTGGCGAGACACAGCTGTAGAGATAAATATCTACGTATAAGACAAATCAGCACAAATACAGGGTGTTTAGACCTGCAGACATTAAATGCTCTTCGTACTAAAACAATAATATGATCTACACGGGTAGATAATAGTACAAAGGCGCAGTCGTTAGATCGAATTAATCATCGAGCAACTTACACAATTACAAAATCTTCGAGTTTCTTAGAAATACATAATTATAAATCTGAGTTCAGTTGACTCAAACACAGAATCTCTCCTCACCTCTTCTGCCTCCCTTCCCCCACCTTACATTCTCTTTCTCTCTCTCTCTCTCTCTCTCTCTCTCTGTTTTGTCTTCCTCCTCTCGGTAGAACTTCCTTAAGCTCAAGAGGCCATGTCTGACGTCAGACCGCTGATTTGCTTTGGAAAAATAGCACTAAAGTCCCTTGGATTCTCTATGTACCTTTCACAGCTACCATCGGTGGCTATGAGGCCAGGTATGCAGTTGTCACTGGATAAGACCGTAGCAAACTTGCAGTCATCAACGCTAAGCAGGTTCAGCTCATGAATACTAAATGAATGCCTACTTGTAGGTCACATGTTGACCGATTCCCCCCCCCCCCTCCCCGCGGTCCCCCAACCCCCTCTCTCTCTTTCCTGCGACCACAGGGGTCGATTAACATAATTATACTGTGTTTGTTTAATGTTTAGTCATCAGATGTATCTGTTGTGTATACATTGTCTTCTAAAAACGAATTAGGGTTGTTAAATTGCGGTTTTGGAAATTTTTGCTTCAGATTCTTATTTGAAGGGTTGAGGTTGACAAAAGATGCATTTGTTAGGCACAACTTCACATCTAAACAAGGGAGGGGAGGGGGGTGTTGCACTGCTGTTTTTTAAATCATTGCTCCTCATGTAGCCTAATCATTACTTTGTATGAGATCCCCAAGGGTAGAGTACCTGAAATCTCAGTGTCTCAATGCCATTCTTTAAAGCGTATCACATTCCATTTTACTTTAATTTGTGCACCGTGTGGGATGAAGACAAGACATAGCTGTATGCTGTACATCTCTTAGACACACATTACAATAAGTTAATTATTTTATGCGCACAGTAACGTCCATTGTGTAAGCCTTTCTTATATTTGAAGTATAAAGTTACGTATATCTGAAGGAAATAGATACGGTAAGAAAGGATAAGATGATATAAGATAAAATACGATAAGATAAACGTTACTAGTCCTCTAAGGGAGATTTATCTCCAAGTTGATGAGACACGTGTATATATTCACAACCATATTCATAGAGACAGAAACATAACCAATAGCACCACAGTAAGGCCACAGATTATTGAGACACACCTATAAGGAAATGGCCATTTTTAGTATTATTACTCATATAGGTCCCCAAACGTAAATCCATTGCAATAGTATCATAAATGGTTCATACATGTTTAAACTTTGCTTGAGGAAAAAAAAAACGGTTCATTTAATCTGTAGTGAGATGACTTAACTGTCATTAAAATCTCGATTAAAATAAACATGTTATAGCATGATTTTTGCATTTAATTTTTGTTATTTTATTTTATTAATATTTATTTATGAGTGTCAACTCGATATGTTTATGTCGGATCTCTAAGAACGATAAACATCACACATGAGGCGAACACATTATGGTTTCTCTGATATGTTTCACTTTTATTAAGATGATTTCCTTGTCCTTAGAGTTTTTACCAATATTGACTCACTTAGCACTGTATTTAAGGGCATTCAGATATCTCAGTATCACAGCTTACATGCTACATTGAAACTCGCTTCTTATAAACATTGTTTTTTAAGCGACTGTTCCACTGATTTTGCTAACTTCAGTACCCATAACAAAAGTCTTAAAGAAAATTCCTCATAAATGTACCCTACGGGGCGTCCGTTTTGTATGTCGTAGTTGCAGCTAAAATGTGAGGAAAAAACTCACTTCAGATGGATTAGGTTGTCTATAGACATGGTTTCTTGTGATAAATGCCTCACTATGCTTAACAGCTTCTATGTTCTTTAGATAATATTTAGATGAATTCAGTTTAACACTGTACTCACGGGTGTCTGCTATGTATGCCATTGTTACAGCAAAGTGTGGACAACGCAGTATGACTCCTTCCTCTCAAATCGCGAATAGACACGGGCGTATTGCTGGAAGCCTGGCAGCTACTTCTGGAGAGTTCCCATGGCAGGTAATACCCAGATGTGCCATATCCCAGGCACTTTTGATTTGATACGCTCAAAGACTATTACAGCCTTTGGATTACAGCTGATCTTCTTGATTAGATGCATCTGTAAAACGTTTGAATACATTATTCATCAGTGGCGTAGTCTCTCTGTGGGTTAAAAAGCTCCTTTGTTTGTTCACTAGGCCGATCCTTTGCCTTTTATACAATACAGAGAGAATTAATTTCAGAATATTCCTATGCATTTTAAGAGACATGCAGGCTTCGCCTTCATAGCTGTTCCTGTTAAGCATGAAAGTGTGTTATCAAATGCTGAACGCTTTGGGTGTTTAACCATTCCCCCCCCCCAAACCCTCCCCAATCTCCTTTTCCTACAGGTCTCTTATCTAATGGGCCTTTCTCTCTGTAACCAAGACAAAAAGGAAGTTTGTTGTAGCATGAAGATATTTTAAGACTGCATTGCAAAGAGTGTCTAAAACACCCGGAAAGAAAAAACGTTCCCAAATTTCTGATCTCCATGATTTCATTCATATCCTTATTCCTCTTATTCTGTTTTGTTTGGCTAGACCACATCGTGACGCACAGGTTCCTTTGCTTTTTATATCGCACTGTTTCTCTCACACTATTTCCTATACTAGGCCTATAGGGATCCCCTGCGGAGACCTGGGGCTTATAATAAGTAGGTTCTTTGCTCCCACCTGCAGGAGCGGTAAGCCCGCCATCGGCGTGGTGTCTCCCATGGAGTCCATCCTTGACATTCCGGAGGAGACATCTCTTCTCTCTCTCCTTGTTCCTGTCTTCAGCCCCGCTTTCTTCCCTCTCTTCTTCTTGACGTGTAAACGTATCTTACCGTGTTTGACACAATATAACCGTAATCGTGCTGATGTGTCGTTAAACCACAACACAAACAAACAAACAAACAAAGACAAGGCCTATAACGGATCTCCCATCGTTTAAAAACGCAAAGATAATATATTTGACAAGCCCTGGAGATTTTGACAACTTTTACTGTTTACGGGAAAATGCCGAATGGTGCCCGTTATAATCAATATGGATGGCGAAGGAAATGGTAGGTGATGAATCTGTCTTAGATACCATTATTTTCTGAAATAATCCATTCTCACACTAATTGTGTAATAGCTGGGTAATAATTTTTTAGGCCAAACTGAATTCAGAGCATAGTTGAATACTTTGAGTCCTTCACTGTATTGCCCTTGAGGATTGTCTCCAAGACTGAATGTCAATACAAGCTTTCTCTGTTCAAATAAAACGCGTGTGTGCTTTTAGATTTTTTTTTTGTCTTCTCTCAAAATAGTGAAAAAGTTGACCTGGACAAGTATCTTATGGGCGTGGTGGCATGCTCTTCCTTAGTTAGTCTTTCTTTTTCTTTTTTTTTCTTTTATATATATATATATATTATACATATGTTTTTATTAGTTCACAATATTTTCAAGATATATAAACGATACTTTTGGAGAAACTTGTATTCATTCCTGAACACTTACTTGTACATTCTGTTATATGAATATGTAATGTCTGAGGCTCGTTAAGTACTTCTACAGTTCCTTAACCTTCTTCCTAGTTTTTGTTTTTCTTCAGTCTCGCCTTTCATTTCGCTCGCGAGCGTGTGTGTGTGTGTGTGTGTGTGTGTGTGTGTGTGTGTGTGTGTGTGTGTGTGTGTGTGTGTGTGATGGATGTTGTGTTTGTTGTACAATATCCGACTGTTGCTGTAGTATGTTACTTCAGTATTACTATTACTGCCATTGTTGTTGTTGATCTGATTACATGTATTATGGTCTCTATCATAAATGCCGCTTTCCTCTTTGAGGTCATGTAAAATGTTGGCTGTATAAGCCCCATGGCTTTGCCAAAATACACAACGATAAAAGAAATTTCAATATTATTTCCACAAACAGAAAACAAACAAACAGACAGACAGATAAACAAAGAAAATAATTTATTGTTAAAGACAAAAATCATACTATAATCAAATTTCAATAGTCATTATACTTTTTTTTTTAATTATAAAGCCATATTGCCCCCTCCCCCCTCCCCCCCCCCCTCCGCCGGGAATCAACCTAAAATATGGCTAAATAATAGGGGGTATTTTTTCATAACATTTCTCAGACAGTGGGGCAGGGGCGGGAGGGTGATGTGATTTTTTTTTCTTTCTCTTTACACTGCTTGTTCAATACCCCTTGGGTCTGGCCAAGGGAAGTAATAGCGCTGATCACAAAGTTTTTCATTTAAGACAAGCTATGGCACCAAACAACGTCACTCCTCGTAAACAACAAAACTCTCTTAAGACAATATAGATCTGTCATTAACGTTTGATGCTATAGTTTTAACCAGTTGCCCACCACTAAGCACCGCTGATGCCTGGATCTAACACTCGCAATTTCCACTAACTTGTGCTTAATTAACTAATTTGTATGTAACACATCAGATTATTGGGTAGGCTATATGTTTTTCTGTGAACATTGGGATGTAGTATCTTTTAGGTCCTAATTCTCGTTTTTTTTTTTTTTAAAGTGTTAATGTCGGTGTGTGTGTCTGTATGCGTGTGTATGCCCCTTATGAGTGTGTGTAAACTCATAAGGAGGTGGTTAATGGTACGGATAGCTCTGATTAAAATGTTAATGAAGCAGATCGTGTTTTAACACCAGAAAGTATGCGTCATGTTATTGACCTTGCTTAGCTATGTCTTATGTCCCCAAATTGGTAGTTGAATATAATTATGTCTTATGTCACAGGACTGGTTGTGTGTTTGTCTTATGTCAGTAACATCGCCATTCAGTTCTGATACCAAAATCCCTCTGTGTTGTACGTCACTAGACTCTTTGCTCAAGAATTGTGTCTTACGTCATAAAACTTGTGGTTTAACTAGATCTATGTCACCTCGTTTGCTTTTCAGTTACATTTCATTACACAGAATTTGTTCAATGACCAAATGTATTGAATAAGTGTGTTATGTCACTAAATTTGTAGTTCAGCTGTGTAACTGTGGTGTCGGTGGCTTAGCGGTTGGGCCGTCGGACTCGGGATCAAAAGTCTCGAGTTCGAATCCTGACTGTTCCCGACATTTTGTCCTTGGGAAAGACAATTTACACAAATTTCCTGAGTCTACCCAGGTTTAAATGGGTACCCCACTATAGACAGTGATTGATATTATTAGATTGATAAGGATTTGAGCGCCTACCAAGCAGCAGCCTAGTATGCTTCCCAGGAATCTGACAACGTTCATGAATGTCTTCTTATAGATTGTGAAGCGCTTAGAGTCTGCAAGTACGGGAATAAGCGCTATATTAATGCTCTCTATTATTACTAGACTTACTGTTCAATTGAGTCTCATTTAATTGAATCTGGCGTTCAATGATAGTATTAATATGTCTCAAGTAATCAACCCTTTTGAATAACTGCATCTTATATCGCGAGACGTGTAGTTCAATTATGTTACAGGATTAGATGTTCAGTAGAGTCTTATGTCTGAACGAATCATTCAGTCGTGTCTTATGTCATCAAACTTGTTACACAATTTATCGCGTTGCATGTCCCTGACTGCACTCAATTCAATCGTGTCTTTTACTCGAATTACTGCAGTTTATCATGCATGAACGCCAGATATTTGCGGTAAGAAAATGTCAAAATGTTAGTTATCTGTGAATGGACAGTCACAGCTCAAAAACTATGTTTAACTGAAATTTATTCTATGTATTAGGAAAGAAAAAAAAAAAGTTCATGAAGCTCCTTATGAAGGTTGCTTGTATTTGCCTTCATAACCCCATCTTCACCGAACAGCACTGCACGTATAACAAGGCAACCAGTCCTTTGCCTATAATATAAATTAAAAGGTGGAGATACCAAAATCATAATAATAATGATAAATATGGGCCTGGACGGGGACGAGGACCGGATGGAGGGGGGGGGGGAGGGGGGAGGAAGGGGAGGTGCGTGCCGAGGATTTAGGAGTCTGTCTATCGTTGAAAGTGTCGCAGGTTCAAATCATACCAGGAAAGATAAGAAACCGGTTATTTTGAGTGACTCATCGGTTGCCGCACTTTTGGAGAAAGAAGTCCGACCTGGAAGAAATATAATCGGATGAAGAATAACCCTGTTTTCAGGGCAAATTTTCCAAAAACTCCAGATTTTCTACAAAAAAAAAAAAGTCTGCTGTCCCACTGGTACATATTAAAAACCGAAAAGATGTTATTTTCTTCCTACCCTCGTGATACTGAAAAACTTAGTTCATAACCTACTTGATACAAAAACAGTGAAAACAAAGACAGGAAAAGGAATGGGAATGGGTCTAGGAGAGGTTGAGGCATCCTAGCAAAGGTGGTTCCTGACTAAGAAAGATATAACTTTCGGGTCAGCTCTCCGTGTTTATCGACTTTACTCACCACACAATTGCCTTACACGCTCATATCTTCTCTCTCGACACCGCCCAAGCCCCTCCCCCCCCCCTTCCCTCCCCATCACCTCGAATCCTCTTTATATCAGGATTTGCACGGCTAAACGACAACAAAAAGCAAAACCAGCTTTCTCTCTCACTTTCTTTCACTCTACACCAACATATCATACACAGGAGCCATACTTATTAATTCAAACTCATTATTTGTACTGTTCTTTAACCCTAACGCCGGCCAAAGAAAGTGCCTGAAGTGTAGGACGGTGTGTTCCTATAAGAATGTTTATTTACAAGATATAAAGGGTAAACTTTAACAGTTGTTGGTGTTGGTGCTATTGTTGTTGTTTTGAAAAGCAACAACATATAATAATATATATAAAGTAGAATGAGGGAGTCTTTGAGCAATTCGGACCCTCGACACTTCTAAGATTAATGGATTGGGATACTTTGTTTTATTTCCCTTCCTTTTACACCTCTTGTAGTCTTCATGTTTCATTTATTTAGCTGAAACTTGAACTAACCGCTTAGATCTTTGCTACTTACAGAAAGATACAAGATGACCAGCGGAAATTTGGTTTAAATGTCTTCAATGATTACTCTATATAGGACTGCACATTTTACGGTCAGCGGGCCACATCCGGCCCCAGGAGCCTTCCTGCTCTGCCTGCATAGTCACTGATAAACCAGAGAACGGCTGCCTTTTGTTTGTTTGTTTCTTTGTTTCTTACATTTTCAAAACAACTATGCAGTATTTCTGAACCATATCTTGAAATTAAAGTTTACACTGATGTAATTATTGTTTTCTTGCTTATGACTTGAATTTTTGAATAATTATTGCATTTTATATCTTTACAGTAATATAATATCCTTAGTATTTTGATTGCCATTATTAATATGATTAAAATCATATGATTCAATGCTCTTTATACTTGAACAAAATAACAATAATAATAATAATAATAATCTTGAATCTATTTAAGTCCACACTTCTGACACAGCTGAGGTTTCTCATGTGTCCCTTTGGGAATTATTGTCCACTCCTGTTTTATATTAAATCATATCTGATATTATCAGGTTCGCTTGCGATCGTTCGGCCAAGTCACGTATAGTGGAGTTCTAATCGGCTACAACTGGGTTCTTACGGCGGCCAGCTGTTTTGACGGGTAAATATATGTGGTAATCGTGTGCTGTTGTTTTTCCATATCTTAAAGGGTTCTGTGTCACAATATAAGTCAATTTCATTGTCATTTTTCTCATTTGACTGTTCAAAGTAATGCCATCCTTGCTGTTTCAGATGCCATTTGGCAATCATAATTATGTCTTTGCATCTGTCACGCCTGTCTGATACATTCTGTCTGTCTGGTCTGCTTGTCTGTCTGCGTGTTTGTTCAGTACCGTCGATGTCCCTGTCCACTATCTAGGTCTATCTTTTTATCTCTACGCATCTGTCTCTCTGTCTGTAAGCTTGCCTGTCTTTCCTCTGCCCATCCTTCTGACTGCCTCAACATCTATCTGAATCTTTGCTTTCTTATCTACCTGCCTGCCAATCCCAGCCCTCTCTCTCTCTCTCTCTTTCTCTTTGCATGGTTTGTCCAAATGGAACAATTTCTGAACCCCATTATAGAAATTATCACCCATCCTTATGGAACGCCGTTCTTGGAGATTACGACACTGCTAATCAGGACAGCAGCGAGAGAACCGTTTTCGTCGAAAGCATTTTCATCTACGGAGGATTCACGGGAGGCGAGTCGCAAGACAACATAGCCTTGGTAAAACTCAGACTGGACCAGGTTGCAGCTCTTGATGTGGAGGTCAGAACAAAAGATAAGAGATTATGCACTGTAGAAACCAAACAACCGATACTTGTGGCCAGTCAGAATGAGTCTTAAGTCGTTGGACGCGCTGAGAAATTGGAGGGGGACGGGTACTGCATTTGATGAAGATTATCTGCTATCGATTTTTGTGGTTGTTGTTGTTGTTTTAGATTTTATTTTATTTTAGAAATTGAAAACAAAAAATTATCTCTGAATGGGAGAACATTGCTCTTATGGATAGATTATTAAATATAACAGGATGGTTTGAGATGGCCACTTATCTGCCAGTTTTCCTTCTGTTTATAGCCGGTGCTGACGGGATCGCCCATGGTCTCTTCAATTCGCAACATCTCGGGCTATAATCAAGTTGGCTCAAAACTTTGTCACCATCTGAAAGTGTATAAATTAACGTTCTACGCGATAGTAATAACTTACCGGTAGAAAATCTACAGTCGACTCATTTTGACCGGCTTTGATAACATAATAACATTATCACAACTGTCACCTCAAGGCCAAACAAAGGCTAGCGCACTGCAGTAACGTACACAAACAATCACTATAAGCGTACCAGCAGAATTTTTTAAACGCATAGCAATCATAGAGATTGCTCTTGTCCAGATTATGTCTGGCGAGTCTATCTGGCCATTCTGGACCTATATTTGCACCAATGAGAAAACGATTTGAAAAGCACAATATCGAAATATAGACTCTTACTAGGAGTCCTCGGTCATCGAGCAGATTCCTTGAAATTTTCTTATGCCACAGAGAAGACAGTTCTAGTAGACTAAAATAATAATTGGCTATGCTAATGGAAAATGATAATTGAAATAGATTTGGACTATATATAAATAAGTCAAAATTAAATTTAAAAAGTACTCATTTCCCTAGCCGAAAGATCCATAGCGCACTTTCGGAAGAAACGGGTAAAGATGAGTCTATAGGAGACAGAACAAAAAGGTAAAAGTGGAAGAAGAGTTCTAGATACAGGACACTGCCAATAGCTCGATGAATTATTTCATTTTTTTATATGCATGGTATACAATGATAGGTCAAAATTTCACCTCTACACCCGAACCACATTCTCCTCCTCTCACCCTCGTATTAGTTTATCTCTGCTCCAGTTTTTGTGGGTCAAACAGCAAACAGACTGATGATGCACACTATGTTATAAAATTCAATACGCGTAAAAATTAAAAATAAAATGTAAACACTCTTTTGACCTTCTTAAATTTAACCAACATGACAACAGAATGCTGTTCCAGGTAGTCTTCTACATCTGAAAGTTTCTTTCATATAAATTATTGACAGACTCAAAACAGTAAAAATCTGCAGAAGAAAACACAGAAGCAGACTCCCCCCCCCCCCCTCCCCGTTCTCGCGCTCTCGTTCTCTCTCTTATATATTTCTAGTCAGGTGAACATGAGCAAGGAATTTACTAAAGTTCAGATAGGATGTACTTACGCAGGTCTGGAACAAAATGTGTAAAGGAAACAAACAAAATCCTCGGAAAACTTTCATTTCATGTTGGAAAAACAAGAAGGCACAACAAAACCAGTGACTATGTCTGATTTTTGTCCTTATCTCCTATTTGTTATCAGTTTGCCCCAGTGTGTATAGCCAATGGCACAGAGGACTTGACGTCATCTTGTTTCTTGACAGGCTGGGGAGCTACCAACACAGGTAGGCATGAACTGCATGTATTTCAGCCCTATCGCTGGTGTACATGGATTTCTGTTACAATAGTTTATGACAAGGACATTGGTGTCAGGTAGTCAGAATAGTCTCAAGGTCCATTGCTACCAGCTGGCTCAATATGTATAACAGCTTAATGTACCAGACTACTTAAATAATCTCTTTATTTTCTTACCCTAACTTTCTCCCGAATCCTAGCTTAAATCCAACCCAAATCCTTAACCTAACCCTAACCATAATCCCCCGAAGCCACTTGGTTTGGTGGAACTTCTCTCTTCCGGAGTCTGTGTTGTTTGTCTGTTTGTTTGTTTTTTGTGTGTGGTTGGGTTTAACGACACATCAGCACGATTACAGCTATATTGTATCGAACACGGTAAGATAGAGAAGACAGGAGCAAGGAGAGAGAGAGAGAGAGAGAGAGAGAGAAGAGATGTCTCCTCTGAAATGTCGAGGGTGGCACTCCAGGGGAGACACGCCACCAATGGCGGGTTTACACCGCCTGCAGGTGGGAGCAGAGAACCTACTTATAAACCCCGGAGTTTAGAATCAGGGCCTTGATCTTACAAAATATAATCCAATGTTCCGAATCATATCAAACGTTGCAATTTTACCAGAAGAAAAGGAGGATTTGGTCAGACTAGACCACTAAGTCTATTTCATTTTTGACTATACGGTCCGGTCCCAATAATTACAGTTAGTGCAATATTTGATCTCTGTTGCAGAAATGACAGTTAGGCAAAGTAATAAAAGTATCGTTCATTCTTACAACATTAAGAAAGAAAGAAAGAGAGAGAGAGAGAGTTATAGCGAGAGAGAGAGAGAGAAAGAGAGAGAGAAGGGGGGGGGGGGGGGGTTCCGACGTAACGTAATTTGAGTGGCTCTTCTACC
>JBCAUA010565053.1:5293-16459 GCA_038406235.1 Peronia verruculata
CCCCCCCCCCCCCCCCCCCCCCCCCCCCCCGTCAGGTTTTAGCTGAACACCTTTTGTATTTCTTTTTTCACTCTGATATAATGTCGTTCACTCTCAGCAATAGGACTGTCTGGGCTTTAAGTGTTTGTCCAGTGTGATAAGAAGAATTTTTTTTCTTTCTTTTCTTTCGAAAATTTCCCCGGACGGCAGCGTTTCCGCCAACTCTAATCCGCTGTTTAACTACCGAGAGCTCTTTAACGTGCCTAAAGTAACACGGGGCCTCCGAAATATATTTGCCGTTATCCGACAAGGTTAGACATCAGGCTGCTGCACCCGTAAAAGTCACGGATCTTTTAGTAACTCCCCCCCCCCCCCCCAAAAAAAGTTTCTGAATTTTTCGAATCTCTCTCCCCCTCCACGTAAGAATGGAACCCGTTTCAAGTTCACTTTGGGACGGAGAGCTATCCGCCCAACCACAACGCCCCCATACCGTAACTCAGGGCGTTTCTAATCTCATATTATCTGAGAAGGAGAGTATTCTGCTCCACTAAATCTGCCCTTATCTGGCAAATTGCTCCTCCATAATCCAGGTTGTCCAGGGCGGGGCTCTGTGTGTGTGTGTGTGTGTGTCTGTGTGTGTGTGTGTGTCGGTGAGCAGTTTCTGGATTCTGTTATGTCCATAGCTCTCCAGTGGAGGAGGGAGGGGGGGGGTGCTGTTATCGGTGGACCAGACCATGGGCGTGGTTAGACCAGGTCAGATAGGACCCAGATAGAAATGTCTGGCTGTTTGCCGTGAAATTCTTGGCGTATCTTGGATGTTTTGCAACTGGGGGCGCAGTGGCTCTGTGGTTTGTCGTCTGCTTACGGGTGAAAGCAACTTTCGTCGGTGAGGTTGTGGGTTCTGCACGACTCATGGTTCCACTCATCGAGAGATGGACGGACGCGAAACTGGAAAGGCCTGCATTTTTTTTTTTTTTTCAGTGACTCAACGGTCCCCTGGCTTCCTCTGGGTCGGTAGAGAAGCCCGACATCTAGCCTTCTCAAGTAAGGACATATTGTTTTGGAGGTCCCATGTGTACCTTACTCACGTTAAAGAACCCTTGGCATTTCAAAATCGATGTAAGAGTAGGCTGAGTGCCGCTGTCTGGGCAAAATTTCTAAATTCCAAGTTTCAGCCCACAAAATTTCTCAGCAAAAATTGGCAACTGTTGAAAAGCCGAGATAATCCTACGTTCTTGGGATTGACAGGCTTAAGAAAAACAAACATTGCACTGTATTGGTATCAGTTTTAGCTGTTAATGTCATGTTAAAAACGATTGTTTGGAAACAAAAAAGATATAATATAAAAAAAAAAAAAGAAAGAAAGAAATACAGACAGAAAAAAATAAAAAAACAAAGAGAAAGAAAAAAAGAATGAAGAAAGAAAAGGGAAAGAATGAAAGAAAAGCAAGGGGAAAATGTTTTGTGCAATTGTTTCAGCGAGAACAGCCCGCCAATGTTACAGCTTCAGTTGATTAAATATAGTGTTTATTTGCCCAATCTCAGCGCGGACATGTGAACATTGGAGACAGGGAACTTTGTGGTTTTACCTTGTCCAACTACCCGCACACGTTACTTTTTTAAATAACATCAGCACCTCCTTTGTTTGCCTGGCGCAAGTTTGATACTCAGCATGTTCGAACAATAGCTGGTCATCCGCTGCATCACCGGGTGCCCGCTTTCAGATGGCCCAGATTGTAGCCTGAACCGGGAACAACGACAGAAATAGACAACAATGGCGCGAGTCAGCGTGACCATCACGATCATCCTGTTCTTCAATCAAGCTTGTATGACCTGTAGCAAGGGGTGATATGTATCTTTAGGGCAGGAGATCAAACCCATCAGCGCATAACTCAAATTACGATTTTGCCCCAATCAGAGAAGATCCGAGGGGACCGGACAGGCGGTGTTGTGTTGATCTTTCCATACCGGATTCCTCCGAGCGGCTGAGGTCAGCAGAAAAGCCTTGGCTTTAATTAGAAATAGATTTTTTTTCCGGGAATTGTGGTCTCCGGTGTTGGTTCCATTCTGCATTGTGTGAAGTGACAGGTAGGCAGGATACAGTCAGAATTGTGTGGTATAGAAACTTTGGGTAAGTAACATGTGAACTCTTTAGTAGATGGATTTTCTGAAAAATGGCGGGGATAGATTTATTGTTTTTAGATTTGTATATTATTACAGTATTACATGTAGTCCAAGCGTGGACAGTTTGGGAATGCAAGCTACATATTTGGTCATAGCAGTCTGTTATCTCCTTTGTCTGTGTGGAACAAAATAACTGAATGTTTGCGCTAATGTTCTCACGGGTCGTGTAGCCTGAGACTTAGAACCCCAGCAGTGGTTATCCGATAGTCCTGTAGGGAACTCCCACTCCACAGCTGTCGGACACAACATGACCAAACTCTCCCAGCTGATTGTTTCCTGGAAATTGTCTGGACCTGCCGTTCTCTTCATAGACAAGGGAGACAATCTACTGGCCAGTGGCTATAGGCAAGGGCGACAACCCACACGTTACCTGACACCTCTGTGCTGCCCTGGCCTGGCCAATTTGTCACCACTGTGCCCGGTCTCCTCCGTCTTTCTGACTGTTTGCCTGTCTGTCTGCAGCGCTGGAGGTCTTGTCTGACAGGGCCTGCAGACTGTAGAACATAGCCAGACGGGGTAGAAATAATTGACTGATCAGTCTGCTAATGGTTTCCACCACACTTGTTCGAGAAGTTGACAAAGAACTTTATCGTCACTAGATTCCTTTTCATTTAAAACTCCGGTGACGATTTTGCTTTTTGTTTTGTGAATAGCAATTGAAGTCAAGGTTTTTGAGTTGTTCGACAGGATTCATTTTGTCGTGGGTTTTGGCTCGTGATTGGTCAGGAGAGCTGCCACATTTGCTGCGGGATTTGTTTTGCAGAAGCTGTGACGTCATAGTATGGGAGATCAGCGATTAGAGCTGGCTGGATTGTTTATTAAGCATGTGTGGAATTGGGTGTCAGTGTGCCGAACCTTAGAGCCTTTTTTTGCATATCTAACTGAAAACGTTTTGTGGAACGGATGATTTGATTGCCTTTTCGAAGACTATGAACTCGGCCTCGTATGTATGGCTGTTCGCTTTGAACATTTGTTACTGTTTGATGACAACTTTGTATGGAATGCGGTATGGTTCTATTTAGACTAGTTTGTGCTGTGTTGTGCGGCTTTGGGTGTTAAAGCTCTATGTATGAGTGAAAACGGCACATCTGGGAACGGAATTAGTCTCCGGATATTTCAGTTTTCCTGTGAGCTGAGATTAATGGAATCAAGACCAACACCTCCAGGCCTGGTAGTTGGCTGGTGAGATACACTGACTGACCACAAGCGATCGATCTGTTATGGTTTGGGACACCTTATGTTGGCAGAGAACTGAAATCTGATTGACCTGATTAAGGAGATTTGTACCCTGTTGTGAGTGGTCAGCTGGCCGCCAACAGAATGTTTCATAAACAAGAGACAGCCCTCACGGAGGAACGTGCACGCTTTTGCTTGCCCTGATCCGTAGTGTGTACTAGATCTGGTAATGCTTGTTTGTTTTGTCCACTAGTATAGTCCGTTGGTTTCTTCTCGAGTGACGCCAGCGAGTTGGCACTGCGAGAGCTGTGAGATGAACCCCTGACCTGCACCAATGCGTACGTTGTTGATGTCATTCGGTGTGGCAATCAACGGTCAACAACAGGCTCAGGATATTAAATGTGTCAGGTTTCTGGAGTTGTTTTCATACCGTCAGCGTGCTGTTTGTCAGACGGGTCAACTTTAAGTGTGCAAAATCTGGTGACGTGAGCTGTTTGTAGCTGGTTGGCCTTCTGCTCGAGTTGGAGGCTTTTGCATTTTTCAAATTGGATACTGCCTTCGAATATTGTCTCTTTTTGTCACACCTCATGAGGGTTAGTATTGATTCCAATTGTGATAGTATTGTCCAGCGCATTAAGTATATGTTGACAGTATTCTGCACTCACTCTTGTAAGTTGATAGTGTTTTGTACTCACAGCTTAGAAACTGGGTCGCTAGCGTGTTATCGTACAAGCCCACAAAGTTCCGTACAATGATAGAGCGATACACAGGAGAGAAGGATTTGATGAACACATTTGATACCTCGGTCTTCCGTGTTCCATGGCGTTGAGAGAGAGAGAGGGGGGGGGGGATTTCATAATTATGGCATTACAAAAACAGGATCAATACCCTCAGTGTTACTAACCGTATTCAATAACATTATTAGAACTTGGATGAGTGGCCTCACTCTATTGAATTTGAAACAGCCTGGTCGATACTTTGATGATTCACCTGTGGTTGAAGGTCACGCGAGTTGTTACTGAGGCATGTATTGTTCTGATCTGTTGTTATGTTTGAATACGCGAACTGAATGCTCGGTGTTTTAGATTGGCTAAAAATTCAAGCCAGGGAAGAGAAGGGGAAATGAGAGGGCCATCCAGGCAGGCTGTGCTGATTGCAAAATACTTGGCCGGTTTGTTGATTGTTTGCCGAATATTCCGTCGATATTGATAAAATTGTGATCCAATTGCCAGTAACATTTCAGGTCAGATTGGTGGAAACAGAGAAACTGTAGCAAGCCGCGGACTTCCTTTGTTGGTTACAATGTACTATCTTACGTGTGTTAGTGAGTCTGTGTGTGTCAGTGATCTAGTGTGTGAAATCTCTGGATTTGTGTAGTGGCCAGAAAGAAGGAGGACAATCAAGGAAATGTGTAACTTTTGTTGTGTTGTGTAGATCTGTGGTCCTATCTGTTGAACACACTCGAACGTGTCATACAGCTGTCGATGGTAGAGCCACACAGACACAGCCCTTGATGTTAGTTAGCACAGCACGGATGTTGAGTTTCACAGCTACACAGCTGGCGCGGATAAGAAGCGCATTGTGTAAAAAAAGCAAACAAGCCGTGCGCAGAATTAGGTTATCTCAGCTCAGGCCAGCCAGTTTGCTACAAGTTACCTCTGACCTTGGAACACTTGGTCTATATACAACTGGCTTGACTCAAACGGCTTTTGTTCTTCTATGTGCTTGTATTTATTTGTGTTGTTGTTGTTGTTGTTTATTTGTTTCTTTACTTACTACGTATTTGTTTATATTGACAGCTTTTGTCTTGATGTGTCCAGTACTTTCCCTCAGAATGACCAGTCCAGATAGATGCTTGAGATACATTTCATGAATAAAAGCTCTAGAGGGAGAAAATGTGATATGTTTTCTAGCCGCCAAAGAGCAACAGCTAATGTTAAAGTGCAACCTGTAAATAAATCAGTTCATGCAGACATATTTTATGACTTCTGGTAAAGTTCAAAAACTCGTGCCAGCGAAATTATTATGACCTGTTGACTTTGTAGTTCGTCAAGACCACAGCAGCGGAGGTCGTAGACTTTGTTAGCACCATTGAATCTTACTCAAATGCTCCTCTTTGTGGCTTGTTTTTTTTTTTTTTTGTGACGAAGATGGAGCGGCAAGAGTAGACCCGCCCTCTGCTCGTCAAGTGCTGGGATGTGTACGGTTTTTGTGGGCGATGTTACAAAGTCCACACAGGACGTCCGTGCGTTACGGCGCCGCCAACTGTCACTCAAGTTTGTCTCCCACAGGAGACTGTATATCTGAATCTGCTGTGCGTCAAAAATAACTTCTTAATATTGACATTTATAAACATAAAATGAGTCTGACAAACTTCGACCTGACATCGTAAAAGAACCAATGCAAACATTTTCTCCTGACAAAATAGCATATCCAAAATTTGGGCATCGAAAGGCATTCAACGCCAGTAGTGAGTCTGTCTGCTGATATGTTGATTTTGCTGGAAAGAAGAGATACTGCTTTTTGAGAGGCCGCTCCCTCTTACACACTGTATGAGAGAAGAGACGAGCTCTTGACGCGATCTCCGAACACACTCATATCTGTCAGCAAATAGGCGCCGACTTGTCATAGAATGAAAGAAACCGTACACGACATTCATACATATTACGCCTCGCTCCTGCCGTCCTGTGGGACAGCGTCTGGCGATGTGCTGGTGGTTTGTGACTGTGGCAGGAAGATTTTGACAAGTCTGACATTCAGATTTGCCAGGCAAGATTATTTTTCGTGAAGTTCAAAACTAGTTTGAGTCATTTGGTGTCAGTCGAGCAGGGGACATTGTCCTAGTGCTTTGTGACGCGAGACAGTCTGCTCGGAGTTATCTGGTTGTGACAGGGAGTGAAAGTTTGATCTCTTTGATGTTGAACTCCCGGAACACTTCAACACTCAGCTAGACAAAGTTTGCTCATTCTTGATCAGATATAGACATAAGTTTCTGAGAAATCTCACTAGTCCTGACTAAGATGGAGTGCCTGGGAATGTTCCTTGTCCGTCGTGTTTGTAGATGCTGTGCCATGTGCAACTCGGGAAAAGTGTTGATAACTTTTGAAAATGATTATTGCATCCTGTATTAATTGATGTTGATGATACTTAACTTTGGGCATTTTTTAAGTAAATATTATTATTATTATTATTATTATTATTTGCAATGTTCTGTCAATGAATGAACAGGCAATGTAAGGTTAACTTATAAATATTATTACATAATGTACAAAAAGAAATTGTTAAAAGATAAGATTGTAAAAATTAAATTGTTAAAAAATCGATAGGCCTATAGTACCAAAGGCTTGGGCCCTTCCTCATGTGGGATAATGTGTTTGTGTGTTCAGATTCGGCGATAATCTGCATGTCGGGCCGAGTGTGTGTGCGTAGAGAGGCTTTTCTACCATCTTCCCCATGGCAATGTGTGAAACGTACGCGGGTGATGCAATCAATGTGGAGAACATTAACTGTCATGGAAAACGTGCATAAATAAGTCAAATAAATCAATCTTGTTTGGTTAATTGGATCAGTAATTGATGGGATGATAAATCTTCACACTTGCTAGAAAATGTCGTCTGCGCACCAGTTTTATACATGCAGCAGATCTTACAATACGACCATGTCCGACATGGCATTAAAATTCTCCGTGTTGGTACCGGTGTATGTGTATGTGTGTTTGTGTGTGTGGTTGGGGGGGCTGATTAATGGTGTGACTGCGCATTGTTTGGTGTCAGGCTTGGAGATAGACGTGTGAGTGAAGTTGGTGTGTGAGTCAGTGTGTGTATGTGTGAGCGTCTGTCTGTGTGAGGGCTGTGTGTATGTGTGTGAGTGTGTGTGTGTGTGTGTGTATGTCTGTGAAGTTGTCATCTGTCGGCCTGTAGTTATAATCATCTTCTCACGGCCCCCAGGATCTGTGGAATGCTTGATTGTCAATCTGTTTGTCTGTGTGAAGTGGAATGCAGCTCGATCGCAGTATGACGTCAACAACATTACAAAACAACAAGCACAAAGAAAGACACCAGAACACAAAATAATCATCCCAATTTTCCATCAGGCAATCCTCTCTTCAAGCTGTTTCATTTTTCTTTCCTTATTCCAACTGCATTTTTGTTCGCTTTGCATAGCGACCGGCCCTCAGACGAAGGAAACATCTTTTTTATCAAAGAAGAGAATGGCCTGCCCTGCTGGTACATAGCCACGCTGCGTGTTACAGCTTCAATTATTCTCTCTCTATGCGCTATACCATTTTTTGGGGTAATTGTCAAGATATTTAAATCATGATTACCCTGAGGGGAGGGGGAGGGGGTGATTATTCATCTTGCAATGCGTTAGGATTCTCTTGTGCCTGAAGTTTGTTTTTGTTCCTTACGAGGAAGTATACCGAACTTTTTAGCATGTTTTGTGTTTGCAGTAGGGCTGGGGTAGGAATTGGCTCTTAGGGATATACATGGAGATTATTATACGTTGTTATGGTCTAATTTAGTCTGGGGTCAGGACTGCAATCTCAGCTGTACATAATTACATCACTTCTCTCTCACCTTGCTCCTGTCTTCTATCTCGCTCTCTTTCCTCTCTTCTTCTTGACGTGATAACGTCTCTTACCCTATCTGGCACAATATAGCTGTGATCGTGCTGATGTGTTGACCTCAACACAATGTACATACTACGGGCATTGGGGTGAAAGGGGGGGGGGGGCACTTCGTGACAGGATTTGACCTTTGGGGTCAGAACTAAGTGTGGGATAGGATAAGGGTTAGGATTAGGGGTTCGAAGAATCTTAAAAGAACTTAACTCTCGCTACAATGTAAGTTGGACCTGGGTATGCCAGAGTACCATCTGTGACTCACTCTAACCTACAGCACCAAGCTTGACGGCCTTGTCTCGGCCTCTTTCCGCCCTTGTCTCGGCCTCCTTCCGCCCAGCCATCCCCATTCGTCTTTGATAAAACTCCCAGAGGTGTGAGCCTTCATCGATTTCTCACCATCAAATACAGAAATTTACGTCTGACCCGCAGTCATCACCTCCTTTCTTTCCTCTGATGTTATCGACCTCTTTATCCTACGTTGTCCGTCATCATCTAGCTCGCTGTCTTGACAAACAGAACATGATTAGAGAAAAAGAGGGGGGGGGGGGGGAGGTCTAATGTTGTGTGCGGAGGGGTTGGGGGGGGGCAAGGAGAAGGTACCTGGACATTGAAAGGATGGGATTGGAAATCTGTTTCAGAGATCTGCCCGCTTTCATGTCTGTCTGTCTGTCTGTCTTTCGTTCCGTCTGTCTGTAATTATGCCTGTATGCTTGTCCGCGCTTTTTCAACTACTTGATATTTTCAACGCCGTTCCTTGACCTTCCTTTTAGATGAACTTTATCATGGTCTGTTTCCTCGCCGTGTTTGGGTCTCCCCTGTTGTTGCTGTTTCGTTGTTATTGTTGTTGTTATTATGGCCGTTGTTATTATTGTTTACAAGAACCCGCTGGTTGCTATGTTATAGGCGATGCAGTGACAAAGTGGAATAGCGCACATCCTAAACTTTCGCGAACTCCCCAGTTTTTCATCCATTTGTCTACGCTGCAGAAACAGTCCCTGTGCCAGTCAGTCACGTGACCAGATAGCGCAGCGTGACCTGCATGCACTGCTAGATAAAAACACACACACTCACACCACTTAAACTAATCAATCCTTTTATCAGCTCCGCCTGTACCTTGGCTCTAAGATAGAGACTTGAAGCAGAGCTGTGTTTGTCCATAGTTTTTCAATTCCGTATTTTTTGTGGAGGTTTCTGTAGGCTAAGGTCATGCTGGAATTGTAATTATGATGGAAACATGACCTTGTAGGTGAAAATTTATTTGACATAAAATGTTGGTAAGATTATAGATCTGTCTGAGTTTTTTTTTTGTTTTGTTTTTGTTTAACCGCGTCTTCTTCCCCGCTCTCTTTCTGATAAAGGTTTCTCCCTTCCACGTGTGTATTTTGTCCAAAACGTGTGATAGACGTGAGGCGGGACTCACTAGCGGCGGAGATGGTTGGTGTTTTGTCTATGGCGAAGTTGTAGAACCTGCTTGTGTAAGCTCGTAGTCAGGACCAAATCAGATCTTACGGGGTGACCCTGCTTAAGTATGGTGTCGGTATCTGCCTGTTAGTATTGGCAACTTTTTCGATGATTTGTTTGTTATACCTGGTGTACTTCTTCGAACTTCTGTCTTTGGATTTATTTAATCTTATAAGTGTTTGCAGTGACTAAGGGTGTAGGTTGTTAGGGTAATCTATGTGTTTTCAGTGACAAGTCATGTGCTGTCGATTTGGTACATGGAGTAAGTTGTGTGTGATAATTGACATTGATGCCGTCGTGATAGCCACTAGATCTAGTAGGTGTGGATCATAAGTGACTACTGTCCTTTGAAGTCAGGCTTTTGCATTTCGGAATTTACCTGTTTAGATTGTAACAGGGTTAAAACTGTTGATTTCTGTCTGCAGAAAATCTCCACAGGAATGTATGTAAGATAAACACTCAGACCAGCTTAGGTGTTGACTGACGAGGCTGTGATTTTTGCTGTGATCTGAATGAAAAACTGTGATTTTAACCTTGTGATTTCTACACGACTGTTCTTCCTGTCGACCTCGACCTTGATAAATTTGGATCTTTCAATCCACCAAGCAGCGACTGTGAAGAAGGAGACTTTCTCATCGGCCTAAGTTATTTTACCTGCAAATTTTGAACTAGGAATGTTCATGTGTTCAGTGTGATAACAAAAAGCTGTGATACTCAGGTCATAATCTTTGCTGGATACAATTATATAACACCGGATTTATTCAACCCTATTTGTGGTTTCTTTGCGTGTACAAGAATTACGATTTCGTTCAGCACTGTGGAGTTGTCTCGCTGGGATTATCTTCACAGCACAGAACGTGGCACTTACAGTGTGTAGTTCTGATTTCCTACCAGCTTTCAGCGGATCGTAAGAGAACAGCAAATCTCAGTTTGACGACACTCACCTCTGCAAGGATTTTGTCGGGATAGCAAGATCGGATTTCTATTTGGATTCCCGCTCCTATTTCATGAACAAAATTTTTTCGAGGCACAAGTACCATTGATCGAGAATCTAGAGGTTTATAGCGTCCAAGAGTGAGCAGTTTCCTGGAAGGATTAACCCTTGTTTTTCCTGCTGGTGAGTTCAAGACAACAGTCATCATGCTGGCCAAGAAACTGCTGAGTTTTAAGCCGAGCTCCTCGGAGAACTTCGAGAATTTTCACGACTGTGAGAAGATGAAGAGCACGCTGGATGAGAGCGGGGAGGAGGCCTATAGGGCCCGGGCCGGCCGCAAACGTCACAGTGTCCAGCTGGACAAGAAACTGACCCAACAGCTGCTCAGCATGGACAGACGGTCCAGCACCATCAGCACCGGCACCGCCGACTCTTTCTGTAAGTCTGGGCGTGTTGGGAGGGAAGGGGGGGGGGGGGTAACTGCAATGTCTCTGTAGAGATCTAAATATATTACCGGGAGAAACAAAGGGGGGAGTGGGGGGGGTGAAAATGGTAGGGTAGGTTACCGTATGATTATCTCTCCCTCTGTTTTTTTTTTTTTTCTCTCTGTAGGCATCTGAATATTACAGAGAAATGTGACAAAAGTAGGGGGTGGGTTACCGTTTCCTTGTCTCTCACGCTGTCTTTCTCTTTCTTTCTTTCTCTCTCTCGCTCTCTCTTTCTTTACACAGTGGCATACGCTCATAAGGTACCAATGCCTTGATGTCAGTGAAATCATCAACTTGGCCCAGTTGTGTTCTCCTCCCCC
>JBCAUA010565164.1:265-16458 GCA_038406235.1 Peronia verruculata
AAAGGTGTAAGAAGACACCCCCCCCCCCCCCCAACAAAAAAAAAAAAAAAAAAAACAAAACAAAACAAACAAACAATATAAAAAACAAACAAAAGTCTTTACAATATCTTTTTATAAGATCTTTAATGCATGGTTATATTTATTGAAATGAACACTGCTATGGGTCTACTTTATTCATGATAGATGCCACTGCATAAGAACAATCTTCACATGACGTGCATTTTAACCACTTGACTGCGCAAGACTAAAAGTTCCCCACAGGGGCTTGGGGTTATATCAGTAGGTTCTTTGCTCCCACCTGCAAGCCTGCCATCACTCGAATGTCTCCCATGGAATACCATCCTTGATGTTCCCAGAGATGGGATGATCTGTTCTCTCTCTCCTTGCTCCTGTCTTCTGTCTGGCTTCGCTGTTCTTCCTTTCATCTTCTTAACGTATAAACCTATCTTACCGTACCTGGCACAACATAGCCATGATTATTCTGGTGTACCATTAGCCTCAACACAAACAAACAAACATAAAGTTAGGTAGTATTAACTTTCGTTTAAAATTGTTGGCAGTAGATGAAGGCTGTCGTGATTCGGACCCCCGGCGTATGAATAATCTGGTCACTCTTCGGACCCCCAAATGGCAAAACTGATGGATGGATACTGCGATCTTTATGCTTGGCTATTCAAATGAATTCGGTATATCAAATAATAGAACAGCCCCGCTGGCTTAACCTGCTGGGACCCTCGACCAGCGCGTCCATGCTAACATGTAGATCCGACGAGCGGGTGACGGTCCTCTCTAACGGTAACATGTATGAGACCCTCGACCAGCACAAGTCCAGTCTAACGCTAACATGTAGGTCAAATTCTTCCTTTTCAACCCTCAAAAGGACCAATCTGACAACCCTTAAAGTCCAGGGAGGGGGGTCCGAATAACAATCAGATTATGTGGCACCCCGGGGATCCGAATAATGGCACCGGTAGATGAAACAATTTCCTGCTAAGCCAGCCCAAACCAGTCCACGATCCCCCGCCCCTCCCTTTCCACTTTTCATATCTCCATATTTGAGATCTATTTGAAGTGGCAATTAAAATACAATCAACATTTTTAAGTAGACAGTCAAACTGATTATAAAAGGATACATATGATAAGTGGATCTAGTGAAAGGTGTAGTGTTCATACAATTTTTTGATAGACGCCGCAAGCTGATGATTGGTAGATAAGGTAGCGAGAGGAGCCGAAATGAGACATATTATTCTATTTCTTCATATAGCCCTATATATCAGCCATTGCTTCTGAGTGAAGGAAGTAGAGAACGGATGCTGGTTGGCTCTTTCATGGCAAAATGGAATGACAGGGGAGGGTGAGCAGTCAGTGAACGGAACAGTAGACTGACTGTATATTTACCTTTTAGTACAGGAATGCGCATTTAGCGTAGCATTGAAGTGGTTATAAGCCTCAGTGAATGTGTGTCGTTGATCATATATATGTTTTTGTGTTTTCTATCACTGTTCAGACACCTGGGTTGAGGGTGGTTTTGTGAAGGCTCGAGTGATCAAACCAGACGTTGGCTGCACTAATGGAGTTGTCCACCAGATCTATGCTGTCTTCGGCATCCCTACGCGAGACATCTCCTACACCATCTTCTGTGAGGACCGGCTACAGTAAGTTCTGAACCTTCGCACTGTCAGTAAGAAGTGCCAGGAGGTTTGAGTTTCTGTCTGTTACAGAGACTGGTTGGTGGGAGTCATCTCTCAAAGATGTCATAGGGAAAACTGGATTTTGTAAATTAATAACCTTTTATTGAGGCATTGAACCCAATAATAGGGAATATGTACGTAGCACTCGTCCTTGTGCTCCAAGAAATTTCCTCTGTGCAGACATTAATTAAGCACTTAACATACTGAAGTCAGTTATAAATGTTCTCAGCTTACTGGGAAGTTTACGGGGGGATTACCTGTTAGATACTCAAATCCTTGTCAATCTAGCAATGACAGAGAAGAGTTGAGAAGTACTGTGCAATTGTCTTTTAGAGAAAATTGTGTCCAAATTTTTTCCTCTCCTTTGATAGCTATTCGCTGTCCGACAGGTTCCTCAGAGTGCAAGACACTTCCAATTCCCAAAAATTCAATCAATGTTTCCTTGATCCTTTGTGATCTTTACATGGGCCATTGAACATGTTTATATAGTCCCTATATGACGTACGTACCTCGTACGTTATGAAAATAGGTAAATTTCACTGTCATGCCGTAGCAAGTATAGCAAGTCTAAATATATCAATCCATATATATGTATGGGTAATTTCTGTATGAGAAGGCTGAGGGTGATGACTGGTTTTAGGCTAGAACATGTGAATGAGGAGAGTCGGGCTCTGAGACACCGACATCGAGTCGTAATGGTGATCAAAGTTATACATTCAGATTTTAATCTAGGCTTATGAAACTCTAGTAGAAAAAGCACTGAAGATAGGAGGGCCTCCAGCAAAGAACACGAAGTCTAGGCTGCGTGACCAGTATTAAGTTATGACGCTAAAAAAGGTTAGTGTGCTGATGCCATGGTTAACCAAACAAGCCAAAATCAGAGTTTATGATATTTAGTCAACTTTTCTGCCTTTCTCTATGATTTCATAGTTATAAGTGTGCAGATTTATGACTTTTATATAATATTTTATTGCTCAGTGTTGATTGTTAGATCTAATTAATGTGCAGTTGTGAAATTTAATTACTGTTTCCGTTTTTTCGTGATCACTTTTAGATCCATAATTGTAAAAAAAAAAAAATGTGAAATTCAAATGCTTTATTCGTGATGAAGTTCAGATTCACAAATCCTACAAACTTAATGAAATTACTATTTCACTGTTCTTTATGATTGTTAGCTCTATGGTGGCAAACGTTCAATGAAAATGTGTAATTAACTCTTTACACCCATGAAGTCTTTATTAGCTCTATTAATAAAGATACCTAATTCGGTTTCTTCAATCTCTTTAATTTCCACATAGAAGATTATTGTGAGCAATCTGTCATGAACCTGATAATAGCTTTGTGGACATTGGGTGTTAATTAATGTCTTTAACTCCAATGACTTTCAGATCCACCTTCATCCAAATTCAGTATCTTGGACTAGACAAGTACACGAGAGACCCACAGCTTACTCAGAACCAGGAGTGTCTGTTCAGCGACTACAGGGGTACAGGCAGTGGTGTCCCTAATACAGGCAACTATCACAGCAGCAACAACAACTTTCAGAACAACTATCACAACAACCCCAATTGCAGTGACGTCTACGACTAGTTGTGTGGAGATGGAATTTACAGGTAATACTTATCGGCCAAGATGTTCAACGTTCATGATAGCTGCACAGCAGTGTTTTTTTTTTTTGTTTACCTTAGAAACTGGCCTTTGCTTTGTAAATGAAGACGACCAGTCACCTCTTTGCAGATAAGTAAAATTACTGCCAGGCTATGGAAACTGAGCTACTACTGATCTATTAACTGGGAAATTTGTTCTTTGTCTCTTATGTTCAATCTGAACAATCAGAATTTTGTTGATAGAAACACACAGGGTGGACTTTACTTTAGGCTGTAGAGGGCTTAGCACTAGCCATACAGAATGAAATCTGTCAACACTCTTTCATTTCTTAGGTGTGAGTTCACTTTCTTTGTACCCAGTGGAACTGCCATCGACAACTTTGCCAGGAACGCTTATGGGAGACAGATCATGGAAGATCCTTGCAGATGGAGATGGGTGAGTCTACAAATAAACAGATGAATGATATACAACCACCACCACCACCATTATCATCATCATCAACAACAATAACAACAACAACAAGTTCAATACAATTACTGACAGAAACGTCTGTAATGATGATTCTGAGGGTGAATTTGACACAATAATTCCTTAAATATAATGTCCTAAGGTGTTCTAACAGTCAAAACTAGAATAACATAGAATTAAAAAAAGAAACAACAAAACAGAAAGAAAACAAGCCTAAAAATACATATACACACTTGGAGTCACTGGTTTAATCCCTTCAATATGTATGCCTTTACCAAACAAGATGTATGAGGCTTTGTCGTGTTCGAAATTCCTTGTCTCAAGAAAATGTCCATACGAGTTGATTACTGCTTTGAGACAGAGCAGTAATGTTGCTCTTTCCATTTTAGGAACAGGTTGTTGAGTATTCCAGTACTTCTTTAGTCTCTGTGTGGAAAAGAGTAATGTGATCTAAATATATTAATGGTTGTCATCACATTTTTCTTAGCAAAAGCTGCCATGAATATACCTTCATCTTGAGAGATCCAGCCATGTAGTTACATAGAACAACTTTGAATATATATAAAAACCTCTTGGCTAAACAATTTTGTCATCAAAATACATGCATTTGTTTCCCTTTTTAATGACACCCAGCAGCTCTAGACATTAACAAATTTGATGTCAGACTCTATCATCTGATCAAAAGACACAGTCAGTCACTGCCGAATGAAATGAGCCTTTTTATTTATTTATTTATTTTTGGCCGGCTAAGCAACTTTCCTTTTCCAAGTGTGAGAGGTTTAAGACAGACATTGCGGCAAACTTTGCATGAAAGAAAAATGACTTTTGCTCTGTTATTGAAAACATATGTGTCAGAAAGTTGTGAAAAAAAATGATAACACGGAGAAAAAGAATTTTCTTTTACTCTTTTCCAATAATAAAAAAAAGAGATTTTTTTTCTTTCCCTTCTTTATGATGCTTGTATTATACCATGGCATATGGAAATAATTAAACTGACAATCAAACATGATTTGATGTAAATTTCTTATCATGATTAATGTCTTGTGCCAGAGCAAATGAATCATAAGTCGTTCGGACGATCGCAAATCACGACCGTTTCTATTTATTTTCCTACTGAGCTACCAAATTTGTTTTTCACGTTAGAAAAAGTTGAATTTTGTTTTGTAGAAAAACAAAATGACAATTTTTGGTATCCCAGTTGGAAAATAGTTAAAAAGAGCCGTAACTAGAAATCTTCAAGCGCGACTCATTGCCTTGAGCGCGAGACAAATTATTTCATAAATGTGATTTGTGCCTTTTTCAGTTTTAATTTACATAGGTGATTTTTTGGCCTTCTTTACATTGCTTATTCTTATACCTGACAATCTTTAATCAGAAGAAGTATCGTGGTTGATGGTAAAATGCCTCATTGTCATTTCATCTTATTCCTCTGTTTCAGCTGTTTAGACGTCTGATTTCTCCTAGCGAGAAGATTTACCTGGAGGACATCAGAGCTGGGACCAAGAGAAGCTTTTTCGCTGACAATGGAGAGGAGGTCATCATCCACGTAGACTCAAGAAGCAACATTCCCAGTGGCCAAAGAAGTAAGTCTGCCATATCATCCCTTGTAAATCTATCTATTGTCTGCTACGTACTTAGTAAGAACATCCAACGTCAAGCCTTCTTAGGGTAATGGTGAATATGTGAGATGTGACACGATGAAATCAGCCTCTTGTCAAATTTTGAGCGAAAGAAATTATTGATATCACTGTGAAGATTATTCATTTCTCTTTCTGTATGTGAAAAAACAAAAATTGTTCTACAAGTAGACGTCGAGATAATGTCAATTAAAGAGGACGACCAAGATCTGTCTGCAGCTGCTCTAGTGAGAAAATGGCTATCACGTTTGTTGATCTTTATTAATTCTTAATAGACCAGGCAACACAATTACGTATTTTGGGCTTTTACTCAATCTTATCTCTGAACTTCATTATAGATTGATATAGAAGGTTTCTGGGAAGAAAAAAAGTCATAAACAATTCATTCACTGTTCAAAACACGTGGTTTCTCTGGTTGCCTCCGTTTGATGAGTACCTGATTCCATCATATTCATATTTTGGAGGTCCCATGTGACATTAGGTACATTAAGGACACCTTTTAGGCAGTTTAATAACGACAGGTAGCAAATCAAAGAGAAAATTTCTGGATTCCATATTTCTACCCAGAAATTTCCTCTGACCAAATTAGACACGCTCTTAAAGTTAAGATAAACTTACTGTTGAATTGAAAAACTACTTCAACACTTTAAGAAAACATTAATTAAAAAAATAACTTACTATTTGTCTGACAGTCTGTTAGTTATTTTGTAAGTCAGTCTATCGTTAAAAAAGAAAAAAAAATGTAATTTGTCTCACTGTAAGTAAATGTGAGCTGTCTGCTTAACTACTCGTTGGTTACCGTTAATTATTTATTGCTAAATCATTATTTTCTGTTGTCTGTCTATAGTCGTCCTCACTATCTGCTCTATCTCCACACTTTCCAAGGCCTTTTTTTATCATCTTCATGCCGTGTCTTTTCTGACCACTGTAGTTTGCCTGCAGACATTATTCACCTCTTCTTTGTTTCTTGGACCTCATCTCGCCAACTTTGTTTCACCCACAGCTGCCTACATTTCATTCCGAGGAGTCAAAGCCCAGATTATCCACTCGGATATCGGAGCCACTAACGGAGTTATCCACATCATTAATTCCCTGCTGTTTTTGCCTGAAGACCTAACCCGAGATGTGGACGAGACACCTGGTTTCAGCACACAGGGCACGTCATTTGTCTCGACCCACCCTAGTTTTCCTACCACTGATAGCACTTCTCATGGTTGTGTAAATAGCTCGCTATGTACAGTGATTTTTACTTTTTTGTTCGTTGTTTTTTCTTTGTTCATTGGTGTATCAGAGAATTCATGCTGATGCCTGGCCATTATCACATCTTAAAGCTTGTTTTTCAGTGTTTAAGCTGTAACAGAGAGAACAAATTGTCATCGCAATCATACAACATTTACCCTGAGTCATTTTGGTTGTTTTGAAAGAACTCAACAAACACAATTTACCTCAGTCAAAGTTGTGACTTAAGCAAAGTTAAAAGACAACCAGCTTTTACCTTTTTTAAAATGGGGACTAAATTTTTGACAGAATCTGCTACTCCTTTTGCCAAACACAAAAGAGAATAAAAGCACTTTGTACCGTAAAGAATTATGAAAATGTTCATGGTATAAGAGCATTTTTTCTTTTATCATAATATTTCCACCAAAAAGGCTTTGTATCTTATTTTCCAATGGTAAAAAGAAAGGCGCCTTTTTTGTTTTGTTTTGTTTTGTTTGTTTTTGTTTTGTTTGTTTATTTTTGTTTTTTTTTTTCACTTTATAGTGCTTGATCAACATCCATCATGCCTGGTGAGAGAAAGTAATAGGATGATTAAAATGATTCACATCGAAAATGAGCCTCAGAATTTTGTCACCACTAATATACAGTCCAAATATATATATCTATGGCCCTGTAGTGTTAACCCAGAAACACCTCCCAGATATGAGATGGACAGTTATGTTATGATCTTGACATTCTGATTTTATGATGATACTCGTAGATACTGTTGTTGATTTGCTAAATCTCATCTTCATAAATATTGTATCCTCCATACCATGATCATCTCCATTCCTTCTCCTTTGCATTTATCCTTATTATCTCACCCTTTCTGAAACATGCTCGCGACAGCAATTCGGTCACCGAGGCTCTTCCCTATAGATCTTCTGTGCTCAGGCGTTGCATCTCACATTTTAGTGAGTCTAGACAGCTCATATGTTTATTTCGTTTTGTGGTCATCGTTGTCAAGTACATCTTTTTTAAGGGGTGAGGGGGGAGGGGGACTACACCTAGAGGTGAAAATCTTTAATAAAAGACCCAGCAAGTTGAAATTACTTGGAAATAAGGTAGGTAATACAACTTGAAGAAAAATGATGTTAAAATGTGATTTCGAGTAGGTTGCTATGGTTACGACGGCCATATTAGATTTTATTTACACAGTATTCAATTTGAAATAACTTTCTCAGTTAATGCCCAATTTCAACGAACATTTGTACGATTCTTCAGAAGTTCATCCTTAAAATCTGTTCCGAGAGATATATTGCCTATACTTCATAACATTTAATTAGCAAAATCATTTTGACACGAGGACACCTTCCAAAAATGTAAAACAAAAAAAAAAATATGCAAATGTTGAACTTCTGGTACTGCTGAAATATTGACGACACCAGTTAGCTCAAAAAAAAAAAAAAAAGATTTTCGAACACGTCTCATAAATGTATCAAAGGAAAAGCATGGCAAATTTCATAACAATCCGGTCAAATTGTAAAAGTTATTTTAGAAAATGTATTTTCAAATGTTATTTTGAGAAAATTGAAGAAAACGGCCAAAAACGTTTATTAATGCTAAAAATATACGATAAATACCATTAAAATTGCCATGTATTGTATTCAGCAGCTTCATACTCATTGATGGACTCTTCCTGCACCTTCTGTATGGTTTCTAGTCTGATCTTTTTTGAAAAAGGCAGATAATCTGCGAAATGATCTCCCATTACAACAGTGAAATAACCTCTAGTGTTGTAGGGTTGTTGTTTTTGTTTATTTGTTGTTGTTGTTGCTCATTTTCTCGACGGGTCTATCCAATGCCGTCAGTGGAATCCTCCTTGCAAATCTAATTTTTGTTGTTGCTTTTTTTTTCTTGTTATTGTTGTTGGTACTGACCTGGATGGCTGTAGATTTTGTGTTCTGGCTGCTGTTAATTTATCAGTTTTCAAATGTATGACGTGTATGTTCTAAATAATGGATGTTTGGAAATTTCAGTGACAATAACATAACTGTACCACTATCTCTCCACCCCCTCCCCCCAACCAATCCAGACCTACTGCTGTTTTCTTTGTCTTTTTTTAATATTTTTTTTTATTTTAAGCGTTTAACAAGTTGCAGATATACACGCATACATATGCACACTTAAATGATTAATTATGTTACAAGGAAAAAGAAAAGAACGAAAGAAAACAGCAACAACAATGAAAACAACAGTATTCTTGAAAAAGATAATAGACGCAGTAAAGTAATTGTTACTTAAATGTGATCTACATGGTCTCTAGTGGTTTCTAAGTGGTTTCTATACACCACCAAATAATGCAGATTTTACCGATATTTGTTTAGGAGGAGAACAGAGGATTCGCCCTTTATATCTCCTATCATCTAGTGATAAGCCACAGGGTAGCGCCCAATGACTGATAGCACTGCAACATATTACTGTGCCATTCGCCATGTACAGGAAAAAAAAAAGAAAGAAATAGATCAGGTAGCTCTTATCTGGATCTTCCCCCTCACATTCGGTTTCTCCACCGCCCTACCCCCCCCCCCCCATCCCGCCCCCCTTAAGCCTTCCTCTCTTCCCTGCCCATCACACACACATACTCACACACACACACACACACTCACACAAACACACACACACACACACAGATCTGTCAAGAAAATGAAAAATGACCACAGTCAATATAAGCAATGTCGTTGTACCAGCAAAGGAACCTTTATTTCAATCGTCATGGCTTTTAACACTTGATATGACAACCGCGAAAAAATAGAAAGGAAAGAAGAAGAGAAAAAAGAAAACACTTAGAGCATTAAAGTTCTGGGCGGTAAACTTAATCTTAATTTGGATAAGCAGTTCTAAAGGTCAACTTAATTAATTAAGTTTTCCAGTTTATCCAGTTCATTACTCAGATTTGCTCATCAGGTTTCTATCCGTTACCTGGCCTACTCAGCAGTCCCACTTCCCTTATTTTTCTCTATCTCGTGGCGCTTTGGATGATTGTGATTACCACTAGCCTTGTCTTCTCTACTCTTCGCTTGTTTCTACCTAGTATAAATGGTTGAGTGTAAATGGAAGGGGGGGGGGTGAGGAAGGGAGGGAGAGCGCTAAGTTTAGACCCATCGTCGGTGTAAAAGTTTAAAGACATCGCCGGAAACAGCGGGGGAGGAGGCAGCGGGTAAGAAGTACTGTAACAGTCATACACAGCCACTTACCGTGCGAGCAGGGTATTGCTGGCAGGATTTCAGACGGGGGAGGGGGGGAGGGATTGGGACCACAGACTGCTACTGACCCAAAAAAAAAATAGGGTCAATGGTGAATTGTACTGTCGCATGGGGCCGAAAAGGCTGCGTTTGCAAGTGAATCATGTGCCGAACTCCTTTGCTTAATAGCAAAAACAGACTACACTACAAACCAAGCTTGAGAAAATATATTTATCTGTATCTGAAGATGATACTCATCAACAGAGAACCTGATTATGATGACTCCTGATATATAAATAGCTATATGTAACATATTGCCCCAGCGAACCTTACTTTTGACATGATTTAATATAGTGCCAAAATAAAGCAGACAAAATCTTGCAGACAAAATTGGAGGGGCGATTGAATGAATGAGCATGGGTGATATTTTTCCTTCGAAAATTTATAGATCTAGATCTTCATGGCATTAAGGTGGTGAAAGGGTCGAACTATCCTGGTATAGGCCGGCATGTTTACCAGTGTTTAGTACTGTTTACGTTTAGTATGTGTTCGTGTTGTAAAACTGGAACTAAAACAATGAAGCAACAATTCCCACTCTGCACTTCGCAGCAGTGCTATTGGAGAGGGGGAGGGGAGAGGGGATAAGCGCGAGACTCGTGCATAGTCTCTAGTGACTGAGACTGAGCGGGCGACCGGCAGACGAAGTAGACGTGGGTTAGAGCGTTCATCCAGGCTCCTCGTATTAAACAAAATCAAGGTACAAAGCAGGCAAAGACTTGCCAAAGACCCAGCTCCCACTTCAGACCAAGGATTTAGTTTAGACCAAGACCTACTTAATCTATTATTAGATGTCACTCCTCGTTTCAAGCAGGGCGTCGCAGGCAGAATTTGAGACGGGGGAACGCATTGGTAGAACTGTTAGCTCTAGCTATCCAGTTCTCGTTTAAAAAAAAAAAGTTGAAGGAACTAGATCTAGAACTGTTGATCACCGCCAGGTTCTCAAGTGGTAAGAGTACTGAACTAGTTTTGCTCATTAATTACGACAGACTACACAGCAAATTAAGCTTGAAACATGATTAATTATACTTTGTCTCCTATTGGTAGTTGAAGACTTTGACATAATTCTGTTCTTGTCCAAACCATGGGAAAAAAAAAAAAAAAAGCAACAACAACATGCAGAAAAATTAGAGAAGCCATTGAATGAATGAGTATGGGAGAAGGTTATTTATTTATTTTTTGGACAACATGTGGTGCAAAGGTCGGACTATTCTTGTACAGGTCGGCATGTTTAATAGTGTTTAGGACTGTGTCGTTTATGCTTGTGTTGCAAAACTGGCCATAAATTTAACAAAACCAAAACAATGAAAAAACACTATGCTGCACTCCAGCCTGGGTTTGTGAAGAGCGGAGGGGGGGGGGGGGGGGAGGGTGGAAGGGCTAAGCGTGCGTTCCGCTCCCAAAAGGGTCAAACACCAAAATGCGACTGAGCAGGCGAGCTGGCGGACAAGACCAGCCGTGTATTATACTTAGTTATAAGGCTCGCCGGGTTCTGCATCAGGGAATGACAGGACACGAAGATCGAAAACCCGCATTTTTTTCAGTGACTCAACGGTCCCCTGGTTTCTTGTGGGTAGGAAAGCCCAACGTCTAGCCTTCTTGGATAAGGGCGAATATATCTCAAAGGTTCCATGTGTACATTACGCACGTTAAAGAACCCTTGGCAGTTCAGAATCGATGGAAGAGTAGGCCTGAGTACCGCTGTCCGGGCAAATTTTCCAAAATTTCTCAGCAAAAATTGACAACTTCTAAAAGCTGATATAATCCTATCTCTTAGGATTGAAAGGCTTGAAAAAGAAAAGAATGTTCACTTTCTTTCTGCATGCCGTATTTGTATGCGTATGTTCCCGTGTGTGTATCGTATGTATGTATGTATGTATGTATGTATGTATGTATGTATGTATGTATGTTATTTTACTACCTAATTGTCTGTCTGACCATCTATCTGTCTGTCACAATACCGGTATCTCAAAGTGAACCAAAAATGTAAAGTTGTCTTTAGGACAATTTCATCTTTGCTGTAATGTTTGACGGGAGGTCTTTCATTATCAGATCAGACTGAACTTTATGTCAACCGTCCCAGATTCCTCTCCCTACCCTCCTATCCCCACCCCAACCCCCAAACACTTCCTCATTGTACATACGGCCTGTGTGACAAAAGAACATGGGGTGGGGGTTGAGGCTGGTACTGGATATTTTGTTATTGTTTACATTAAATTTGAGACAGGTGATTGTCTCTCTATTGGATTGTGGGGAGTTGGAGGGGGGGGGGGTGAAATCAATAAGTTTAGAAGTAGTGCTATGTATGGCTCTAACTTGAGATATGCACCTGTTGTTATTTCAGTTTTAGTAGGCCGTGAAAGGAAGAAACGCTCCTCCCGTCTGTACTCAGTCGATCTCCTCAAAGAAGGCAAACCAGTCATGATCTGCTGTAACATGAAATACCAGAGGCGGGAACACCCACGTTAATCTCAGATTTGATTCTGAAATTAAACAGAAAGACAAGAACTTTGATACATATTATATCACCTGCTTTTTTTTTTTTTTTTCAAATTTTTACGGTCTTTTTTGGATGGGAGGGGGGCACTGTTTTATTAATGCATGCATGAAAGAAAGAAAGAAAAAAGAAAGAAAGAAAGAAAGAAAGAGAGAGAGAGAAAGAAAGAATCATTATTTATTCCCAGATGATTGACTAATCAAATTCATTCTGAAGTTGATTTCAGGACTCAGGGAGTCATAATTATTTCAATCTATTTCCGACGCCTACCTATTCGTTATTTGTTATAATTTTCGCTTTATCTACTCAGTCTATGGACAGGGAGATCAACAACAACTTTTGGGTCGATTTCTGTCTTCGCCTGTGTTCGCACAATAAACCAGACCCTTTTTCTTTTTTTTTTTTTTTTTCTTTGTTTATTCACTGACACTGACATTGCAAATATTGACACAGTGCCGGAGTTTATTCAACCCCAAGTGCTTTTTTTCCCCTCTCTGCTGCATTAACGTCATAACATTATCAGTAAATGATTTCGCTCATCGCGTTGGTCGTTATTAGATTTATGGTGTCATTCGCTGGGTAAGACGAGATCGTAAATCTTGCATGGTTAATAGTTGTCCTGGAGTGTTTGCTTTTTCTAGATTCAAGCAGGAAGTAGCTGGTCTTTATCCCTGAGCAAATGTTGAAGTGGAAAAGTTAAAAGTAAAAAAAAAATAAAAAATGAGAACTAGAGGTGAAAAGGTGGATTTTGAATATCGGGCCTATATCTGGGACAGACGAGTGCACATGCGAGAGTGTGCGTGTGTGTGTGTGTGTGTGTGTGTGTCTGTGCGCGCGCGCGTGCGCGCGTCAGTCTGTCCATATCCAGTATTGGCATGTTCTCTCTCTGGCGGGTCTACTTGACGTAGTTAAAGTTTGATCTTTTGTTTGAACATACGGTGAATGAAAAGAGAACCCATAGGGCGGGGAGAGACATGAGGGAGAGAGAGAGAGAGAGGAAGAGAGAGAGATGGTGGGTAAGGGGCGAATCAAACAGACAAATACAGAGTGTTATGTGAATAGAAAGAAGGAAGGCAGAGAGCGAATGAAAAAAAAAAAGAAAAGATCAGCGTCCAGGGAAAGAGATAGAGAGAGGACGAACAGAAAAAGAGAAAGTTGAATTAAAAAAAGGGGGGGGGGCGAGGCGCCAGGTGGAGAGAGAGAGGCGGGAAGTTTCAACTTTGCTTCCATTTTCCATTCAGATATGCATAATACGCACGCACGCACACACACACACACACACACACACACACATACACTCACACACACACTCAAACACATTATCATGTCTGTATACAAAAAGCAGATATATCAGCATACACTATATGAATACTCTCTTTCTCTCTCTCTCTCTCTCTCTGTGTGTGTGTGTTCCTCTCTTCCTCCTTTTGTCTTTTTCGTTCCCCTGTCTGTCCTGACATTTGAGCCATTCATTTCACCCTTCCTCCATTCTCTCTCTCTCTTTGTTACTTTATATCAGTTTCTGTCTATCTCCTCTCTCTGTCTTTGTCTGTTCCTTAGTCTCTCTGTCTCTCTCTCTATATCTATTAATGCCTTTTTGTTTTTTGCTCTCTCACTTTCTGTCCTCATCCTCTATCATATTCTTTCTATGTCTCTTTTTACCACTCTCTCTCTCTCTCTCGCTCTCTCTTGGTTATCCCACCCTCTCCCACTGTATCCTCTTCTCTCCCCATTCTTTCTCATCCTATCTTCTCTTTCTGTCTCTCACCATACTTGTCACTCATGGACTCTTCACTCACTCTTTTCTCGATTGTATCTATCGATATGTCATAACATAAAACATAAACGAAGTATGATTGAGTTCTGTGTGATAAACTACTGTAATAAGAAAAAGAACTTGCAGATGCTGAAATAAGACATGCTTATATGTATTATGATAAAACAGGGCCTGGGATGTGCAGCTATTGCAACGTCACTATTCTTTTGATAGACACACAGATTTCATATTTACTGCTGTCTGTTTCATTGGACTTAGATCATAAAGAAAACGGAAGAAAGAGAGGCGTTAGACATATCTGCCATATTCTCAAATGTCATTGATGAGAACAACGAGCTGATGGACCTATCTATAGACTCTGCTCTTCTTGATCCAGATACATCATTTACGGAATTGGCCAGGAAATTGGATGACAAGAACGAGAACATAGGTCGACATTCTACTGTAAGGCAATTCCAAACAGCAGACCCAGTGCTACTCACATCTAATGAGACAATGCCATCCAACTTCAAGGAACCATCAGTGCCATCTTCATCTGTGGAGCCAGTGCCGCCCGCATTTACAGGAGCAATCCTAAATATAAATCTTCCTCTTGAGCCATCACCATCCTCACCTTCTGTACCAGTGCCATCCTCGTGCTTAGACATTGATTTACCCCCACCGCCAGATTGGATGCTGTTACCTGATGCAGAACTACAGAGCCAAGAATCAGAGCTACCCCCACCTCCAGACTTCGCTCTCTCATCTTCAGAGCCAGAACTACTACCATCGTTAGCCCCCGAGTGTGCATCTACTCGATCATGTTCCATTCCAGATAGCTCAGCACCAACAATCTCTGCGAATGTTGTGTACAGACATGCAGAGAGTTCACTCAATCGTCTTAAAGAAGTCGGGTATGTTGGTCGTACAAGTGACAATGAGCACAACAAAGTGAAAGCTGCCACAAAACCACCCAGAGCCCTCGGCGAGCGTTGTAAATGCAAAGCAAATTGGAAAAACTGCAATGATGTGAAATGTGAATGACGCTGACAGGAAGTCAGGTGACCGGTCGATAGTATGGGGAGACTCATTAGCTGATCTTGTACAGACATATCCGCTATCTGGCGGGAATATCTACTTAAACTTATTTTTATTGTTTGAACCGTGGCGAACGAGAGAGAAAGAGAGAGAGGACGCAAACAGTCAGTACCCGGTATTTACATACATACATACATACATGCGTATTTTCTTAGAGACATACATACGTATACTTGATACACACTCACACAGATAAATAGACAAGATAAAGAGGAAGAGGGAGGGAGAGAGCGATTTGAGGGAAACTGGCATGATTACATGGGGTTTGAGTGTTAAACAAAGCAAAAAGACCATCAACAACAACAACAACAACTAGTGCTGACAACTGTAAACAACTAAATAGCAGCCAGGAACTTAAACTTCACGTGACTTGTCTGGATCTGCGTCAAGCGGTCATGTAGTAGAAGGATTAGTTTGTGTGTTTTATTGTGCTGTAGCCATGGCCAGTCAGGTCAAGGACATATTTGTACAGTTCTTCCTGGCCTAAATTTTTCTTGTGCAGGGAACCAGCCCATACAGTACCGGTAATCACCTGCAGTTCTGCACAGAACCTGGAAGGATAGGGAGGCGAAAAGTGACAGAGTATTCTCAACTGGCCCCAGAATTGAATGTTAACAGTGATAGCTGGCAGGGATCAGTGAACTGGTCCTGACCTTATACTAACATGTCCATTCTATGGTGAGAACACACCTATCATCTCTATTGACTGAACCATAGAGACAGAGAAAGAGAGAGAGGGAAAGAGAGAGAGAGAGAGAGAGAAAGAGAGAAAGAAAGAGAAAGAGATGGGCGGTTGACAGAGAGAGAAAGAAATGTATGCTAGGTAAGCAAATAAGTAAATAGACAGACAGACAGACAAACAGGTTGATAGATAGATAGATAGATAGATAGATAGATAGATAGATAGATAGATAGATAGATAGATAGATAGATAGATAG
>JBCAUA010565275.1:0-31586 GCA_038406235.1 Peronia verruculata
GGGAGGTTAAACAAAGTCGAACCTTTACCCCCCCCCCCCCCCCCCCCCCCACAGACACACAAAATCACTCGCATGTGAGAGAGTAACAGTCAAAATTTAAGGTGCAAACATCATTAAATAGTGGCCTAACTAGAATAGCATTATTATGACCTGAGAGAGAGAGAGAGAGAGAAATCCTTGTTCTTTTGGCGATAAATTCCCTGAGAACTAAGGTGAGTCCTTTTTTTTTTACCCTTGAGTCTTCAGTTGCACCTTGACGAGTTCACTAGTTTGTTGTTCAATGCCTTTTCGTGTTCTTTGCTTTTCTTTTCATTTTCTGTTTAATGGTGCATAGCTTCAGATTCATAAATTGATTCATTTATAATTGTTCACATTGATTATAAGAATAAGATGACACATCTTGGGGGGAAAGGGGGGGGGGTTCTGTATGTCGTAGTTGTGGTCCGTGTTATGTGTGCAATATATCCTTGAGATCACGTGGTGTAGAGATCTACCACCCATTGGCTGATGGCTCAGTTCACCACGAGGTGCACAGCGAGTGAGTACAGTCAGCTTTACTCACGACCTCAGACTGGTCCGCACGAGGTCACTGCATGGCAGTTACAAGAGCAGACTGTCCCAACTCATGGGGTGTCGGATATAATCAACGTGTGAGGTCAAACAGTTTGAAATTCATACCTATGTTTATTTCTGTGAAAGAGTGTTTATCTCTCGAACTGGAATTGAAATGAATTAGAACGTACATGTATCTTGTAGTGAGCATTTTCAATGGGCTTCCACAGAGCTAGAGGGACGGAGCTCGGCCAAGGTGGTTAGTTAAGTCGTCTTTACATTTTAATGCTAAAGTTCGAGTCATTGCTAGTATGATGAAAACAAAAAGTATTTCTCACACTCATATTCCTGGGAACGGGGCAACTAGCTGTAATTAAAAAAATTTGGCCCATGAAACCAATGCTGAATGGGAGATCGTTGCGCACATTATCTGCCCCACCCATGAGAGAGATTTGTGTTTGGGGAGACCATTTTTACATCACTATTATGTCCCTTTTTCAGACAAAAAGGGTGTTGAGCAATGTCTTTACATCTTTCTTTCGGAATTTCTCATGGCGTGTTTCAAGCAACGGTTGCAAAAGTGATTTATTCATCTTTACACTGCTTGTTCAATCCCTCTTTTGTCTGATAAAGGAAAGAAATAGGACTGAGCACAACCATCTTCCATTAAAACTGTCTCACAAGGGCCGAGAGTCCGATTTATATTGATCCTTGAACTGTTAGTGTTATTGGAGTCAGGCAACCGAGTCTGTTTCATTTTCATCCATATCGCATTTGAAAAGTTGAGATTTTCGAAGTGATTTTCATAGTCCCCTGCATGCGCAGGTATTTGACATATTTAACACAGCTCTGTCCACGTACCTGCCACGAAATCAGCTGTTTACAAAGTGAACAGTATTAATGACTTCATATCGCTGTCTATTTTTGACAAGGAATAACATCACTGAGTAAGATCTAGATCTATATCTCAGCCGGCCTTCAGGCACGAGAAATCGGGTTCTCTGACTGCGACAGAAAAGATTAGTGTCTATAATCTATTTGTGTCTGACATACTTGTCTTACCAGTGGCATCGGAGTTGAAACGTTCAGTTAGTTCATAAATGTGAAACGCCTGATTTCGAGCATTGTTTTTAATGTAAGGCGTTTATCCAGTTCTACTTTTATCCATTCAGCCTCAACGTCTCCACACGTTGCACACAAGGATCCCTGTGTCAGCAACTGCTCCACACAGACTGACTTACCCGACAACTGCCGGCGCTGTACGGCTGAAAACTGTGAGCTCTGACCTGCAGGTATTTGTACATTTGCATAACAACGAAATGGGTAAGTCCCTTGGCTTTCTTCTCACTTCAGATCTTCACCCTGTCATTAGTTCATTGAAACTTGTTTCCCGGTCACATAATAACATAACACGTCAGTATTTAGCCAGCACTTCAGGGGACATCTTTGACATCGACAGCGAGCGGAAGAAACATGAACGATTTGACACGATGATTGAAGAATAATAATTACAGGACTACATTTCAAGTTCAAGCCTCATGGCCATACTAGTGATTAAAAGGATGTCAAAACATTTCTTATTCAGTCACTATTTTTTATATTGAAAGTGGGAGAAATGTTGAAAGTACCCAATGGACCCGTTCATCATAATATTATCTTAATCTCGTTTGCTATAGTAACACTTTTTTTTTTTCGTTGAGAATCAATGTTAAAAATAATAATCTGAATTGCATACTTTTTCATGTAATTGATTATGATCATGAAGCGTGTGTGGAGGTAAATAGTTGAACATGTTTAGGGGTTACCTATCGCGTCATTTTGCTCCCTCTAACGCTTTGCTACCAAGCAAGACCACATAGAGCTGGGGAGGCCTGTTGGCTTGATATATTTTATTAAGCTGGAAATTAGTATTTAACAGTGCTCTTTTATAAATAAGGACTGGGGTTTCTCTGGTACCACCAAGAGAACCAGGAGAACACGGCGCTCTTGGAGGAATTTTGGTAGTGTCTACGTCACGGTGTTTTAATATTCATGCGAAGCAGTAGTTCTCAAATAGGGGGGTCAAGCAAAAAAGACACAACTAGGCTTATCCTTGTTTTTACGCCTTTAGTTACGGGTATGCCCTCTTCTTGCATCAATGCAAACTTGTAGTCTTCTTCTCATAGAAGTAAGGTTTTGTATGTTTCTTTGGGAAATTCTAGCCCATTCTTGGTGCAAGGCAGCTTCCAACTAACGAAGAGTGAATTCCGTGTCTGTGGCTTACACGATGACCCAGTTGATCCCACATCAATGCTCAGTCGGAGCCATATCTGGTGAAAACGGTTAATGTAGGTACCGGCATTCATGTTGTTTTGAAAAACATGATGTGGTATCCTGTTGTTGTAGGTAACAGCTGCCCACACACGGATGTTTCCTCCGCCGTGGCGGTCGAGCTGCAGAATGCATGGGTTCTTTAACCTTTCACCTTGTCTCCTCCAGACTCGAAGACTTCCGTCCGCGTGATTGAGATTAAAACTCTCATCAGAGAACAATTCTGCCTCCCGTTGACGTCTTGTTATCCTGAGATGTTGTCTGTCCCATTGTAAACGGCGCCGGCGACGTTAATTTGTCAATACAAGTCCTTTATAGGGCCTATAACAAAATAAGCCAGCTTCTTGAAGACGGCGACGGGCGGTTCTCGGGCATATGATTCCTCGTCTACCAAGAACATCTCTCGCTGTTATGCGATGAACCTTGGCGCCCAGCTCCTACACCATTCAGTAATGGGATTAAAACCCATGACTGCCTCCTCCGGTGTTTCTTTAGCCGCCCACGCAGTAGACGTCAACAGATGATCTCTCCGGGTACGGTCGGGACACAATATCGCCCAGGGCATATGGAAATAATGGGTCATCTACACTCCCAGATTCCAAGACCTCCCTCCCCTACTCCACCATTAGGAACTGCCATGAAGGACAGTCGCAGGAGTAATAAAAGTTCACGTTATGCACAATGTGATACCTGCCCGCCAGTTGGGGCTCTGGCATGCGATATGAGTTTGCTTTCTAGCCTTTCTCCACCCAAGGGGCCAGCGACCTTAGGTTTATGATGTGTGGGGTTGACTCACCAACCCTGGGTGGGTTGCCTGCCAAGTCTGAGCTCCATCCATCCACAGGTCGCAGGTAGCCCTGTCTCACTGTTACACGGTAGCAGATAAAATCTGATTTGTACTTCAGATCATTTTAATTCATCATAGTTGCAGAGGCAGAATATCGAATCAATTTCTTGTATTCCTAATGATGGCATGTCTATCCATCGTACTCATTTAAATTTTATACAAGTGGATAATCTAGTTGTAGCACTGATGGTAGGAGGATCCCAATTTTGAAGGAAGACAATATTTAACAAAATTCTCTCTGCCTGGCTATGGGATAGAAATGTGGACGCAAACTGAACCATTGAGAAACTTAACTATAAGAAGTTTCTTGATAGACAACACCAGTGGCTGTAACGCCCATCAACTGTCGGCAGTTCTGGCTTGAACACATAGATCCATACTACAAGAGGTTTCATTTGAAGCACCAATCACTGTCCTCTCTAGTATATGGTGGGGAAGGAATTCACATCTCCAGATCATATCTTGTTTTGTCCAAAGTGTCTCAAGTTAATTTCCTCCTCCGTACAAAACCCTTAATTCCCTCCCCCCCCCCCCCCAAGTCATTGCATCTTTTGTAAGAATGCGTTTTCCCTCTTTTCTCGTGAGATTTTTTTTTTTTTTCGTGAGCACATAACCATAGAGCCTACTTTTGAAATTTCTCGTGGCTGATCCTTGCTGTGTTGTCCCTCTGTATTGCCTGTGGAATTATCTTTTTTTTTTTTTTTTGAAATGTCGTTCAACAATCAACAATGTTGCTATGCTTCCCATCCTCTTTTTTTGTTTTGTTTTCTCCTCCAAGCTTCTATGATATTGCACTGTTGAAATTTTCACGACTGCCAGAATTCAATAATCTTGTTTTTTGCCCTTGGAAATTTCATTTTTTTTTATTTTTTTATAGCTATCGATTGCTAGTTCCAATTTTCCACAGCTATCAATTGCTAGAATTTCATTTGGGGGGGGGAGGGAGGGGGTAAAAGTAGAGCATGTTTCTCTCCATCTCCACAGTTATTTACCACGGTGTAAACGATCTCAACTCTTGTCGCCATGTGAAGTCTCTTCAGTTTTTAATCATCTTCCTAAATGGAATAATTTTTTTTATCACACGGGAGACGCTTAGGTCGAACAAAATATGTAAGCCTACATTTCTCTTCCATGCCGGAGTCTCTCAGGTCGTTATATCACCTGAAATTGAATCAGTAGTTGGCCAAAGGATGTGTGCAGTGCACAACCAGGGAAAGACTGGGATATACTGTTATGTCGTCAGTTGTGAAACCAATAAGCAGTTGTCACTTGTAATATCTACGAGCATAATCCTTCAACGTTTTCGCGCAACAAAGCTGTTTATTTGAACCTGAATCCATTGCACAGAGTAGAATGATATATGTTTCGAGATAACCTCTATCAAAGGGTTGAAAGACGTGTATAGAACATAATGTATCTTAGGTTGTAACAAGTTGTGCTGAAGATTCATTCTAAATACTCAGTGAATTATTGTCTTCATTAACAAGGATTTAATTACAATAGTTGACACGCTCCATGGCCCAGATTCCATCCCTACTTCCAACAGGTATTTGCTCTATCAGTTCAATGTCGTCACTGTTCAACGATAGTACATGTAGCTCTTTTGAGGTAACCAGAAATAGACTTGTTTACTTATACCATCATGACTCTGCCACATCAATACCTAATTGTCGCATGACACCACACGAGGGCTTGCATGAGACATCAGTTACAACTAGGCCAAAGTCGGACAGTTTCGTGGAGTGGAGATGCTGGTATAATTCACTACTCACTCCACTATCAGAACTCGGCAGCACTTGTTCGAGAAACCGTGTAATGGCTTAACCCCCACGCGATATAATATTACTGTATGTACATCTCAACTGTGTATTGCCGGGTTCTGCTTGGCATTCAGGGTTTGTGACATTTGAAGCGCAATTTTGATGCAAAAATATTATATTCCGTTGTTTTAACACTTTACTGAAAACGCTGTTATCGTGTCCTTGTCAAAGTGATACGGTCGTGCGTAGTATTGCTAACGTGTGCTTGACATCTGAAGTAAGAACTACTGAAGCATTTTCCCATTGTGCATCAATTTAACCATGTACTAGCACAATCTACTTCCAGGCCTAATCCTGGCTTTGCGCTGTGTGACGCCCCTGGCAGTTAAGGCTTGATAAAAAGTGCACTTAACTCAACATTTTAAACTTTCTTTTTACATCGTAACCCTTATCAAACCCTGCTAGGCGCAATATAGCCGTAATAGCGCAAATGCGCCGTTAAATTCCCAACATAAACCACGAGCAGATGACCTGTCAGTAAATTGTTGCCAGTGACATATTAGAAGTGTCAGCTAGTAATTAACACATAAAGATGCGGTTATGAACATCGCCAGACACTCAATCAGGGAGCTGTCACTTGTGGCCTGAATGTTTTTACGTTGTCTTCATTCTACAGCTGGATGAAGGTTTGGCTGTGAGGTTTGACAACATTGGAAACTTGACAGTTATACAATTAGTTCACTAAATTTTATACACGCTTCAACAGTAGAACGGCAGACTGATTTTAAACTTCTATGTTGTGAAATGTCTTTTGAAGAATCGGCCACTGATTAAATATATTTATAACCGAGTGAATGTTTGGTTATGAGTTATCTTTAACGTGAACATTAAATTTCTTCTAGTGTAGATCCGTCAATCGTTCATAGTGGTCATTCCACAGCTGGGTGAAGATCTGGCTCTGAGTGCACACACACTGACACTATAGGAGTACCATGAACGATCTCTTACAGAAAACAAGGCCACAGACGATCCTGTGCTTCTATTCGAAAATCTGAGAACATCAACCTGAAGTGAAAACTTGAACGTCTGCCGGCAACGACCAAGCGGTAACTCCTTTTCAGCCTTTGATTGTCCGATTTATCTACACATCCTTTAACTCGTAAACGTCCTCAACGATGCTAAGCGCAGTATGGCCGTAAGCCTACCCAAGTACCATTAAATCCCCACCAAGCACACTAGGAAGATGCCACTAGAAATAGATTGTGGTGTCCGCAGTGTTGTTCTTCATAATCGGGTGAAGACTCGGTTGTGATCCTCAACTCTGGCAGTGTTATCTTATTTCACTTTACACAATCAATTTGTGACATACAAAATAATTTAATCATGGAATGGTAAATACGTGTATCAAAGGGAAGTTTTACTAACCACTCAGTCCATTCATTCACGCCTTTGTGATCTGATTGAGAAACGTAGGCCTCCTATTGGTCCCTTAGAGGCATCGATAATATAACACTTATCTCCATTGTAACTGTTGTAAACTAAAAACCAAACCTCATTGGTTTCATTATTTATTTTGAGCATGAAAAACACACAGGTTACGTTGCTAGGAGCACGCAGTGCTAATTCTAATAGCAATACATGTAGTATACCGTACTCGAGCTACAAACTCTACCAGCTATACAATCTGCTGCAAGCTTTGCTTTTCGTGAGAGGCTTTGAATGCATGTTCAATCAGTGACCTTGGCTTTGGTAAACATTTTCAACACTTGGATCTTTCTTGGCATGTGCATCAGAGATTGGGCATCCAGCCAATTATACAGAAGTTTAGCGTTCAGCATCCTATCCGTTCTCCACCCTTCAATAAAGCAAACACAGTGAGTGATGGCTCCAGTGGTATCTCTTTTTTCAATAATAGTATTCACAGTCATATCTGCAGGCTTCTTGGTTCAGTGCAGCCATATAATTGTCTACACTATGGCACTGAGAATCGTGCTACAGCATATACTTCATCTGTCTACAGATCCGACAGGTTTAGCAACTGTCCTCATCGCCTTCGCAAGAAAAATGGGACATTTTTTTTTTTTTTTAACATTGAAGCTCAAATGAACACCTCAGTGCAACTTATCCTTATGGACCCTTCTGTTGGATTTTTTTGTTACTGGAAAATCTTGAATGTTGCATTAGAAAACATAAAACAAGCTATTCCCAATCTTCATACAAATGCATACTAAATCTTCATCCGTTACTCTCTGCTTCCCTCGCTTGTCCTCCTCCACTTCAAGAACTGAGCGATGTGAGAACTTTGCTCACGATTATTTTGGGAATCTTAGAACTGGACCTTAAAGCTCGGACAGCTGACACCCTTTGGTTTGCTGGTCGAAAACTGACTTTGGGCGCCAGCTGGTTGTTGATGTTTTGACAGTTTTCTCTTCCGCACAAGCTTTCATATCGAAATGATGTCAGTCTGTGGATTCTCTTAGAAACTCGCTCTTTTGCAATATTATGCACATAGATAAATACTCTAGTAAATGTGAACTTGGGACAAAAATAATACCATCAACAAAGCTACATGTATGTGGCGAATGGTTATTTAGAATGGGAGAAAAGACAAGTGGGCGGCCGATGGACACGGGCAGGGCGTGGGGTGACGTATCCGATGCTGAGATCAAGAAAATATTCAAATATCTGACGGAAATTGGAGAAGCTGTCTTAGGGAAAGGAGCTTTTGAACTTTGATAATGTTTAATTGGCTCATCTGTGCTCACTTTAAAAATGTATTGAAAATAAGCCATGCGGATATTGTTTATATACATGTATATTCATATAACCACCCCTCTTCAGAAAGGGGATATAGATGGTTAAATTCATCATGTCACGCATTGTCTTTGAACAAAATATGGATGAGCTGTGGATTGTCTGTCTCTCAGCCATAAGGACTTTGAGCATTCTGAATTGTGGCATGTTTAGGTTATGCTTGGCATGAAGCGGTTTGCCCGTTCTGTTCGCTGCCGCATTATTGACTTCAAAGTTTGAGGACCTTGTCTTCAGTCACACCCCTCTGTTTGAGTCGTACGGTCCTTCTTTTAGACATGCTGTTCCAATGGGCGATCCTTGTGGCCATCTGTTTTATCCCCTTTGCTAACAAGAGGTGTTGAGCAAGCAGTGTAAAGAGGAAAAGAAGAAAACAACAATCTCTTAATACCATTTTTGGGGGCGCCGTCTATTTGGGCCAGCTGTCCCAGCTAGACCCTAGAGTCTATTTGGGCTTATTGATGCGCCTCTTTCTCTCTGCCTGTGCGTAGGAAAGTCATTTTATCCAGTTATTTACGTAATGTGCTGGGAGGGGAGGCTATCTCAATCCCTTCTCTCCCCCACCCCCCACTCCCCACCCCCTGCGAACAGACGCACCCATGTGTGAGCCAACACAAAATTGTTTCGCCTTTACATTGTGGTGCAACTTTTTTATTTGCCTATGGCTCCTCATTGCAATACTAGGCCCAGATAGACACTTGGATTTTTTTTGCATGGTACACGTATTTTTTCCTCTTTACTCTGCTTATTCAACAGGGGTCAGGCGGGGACGGGTGAGGTCGACGTGCTGCTGGGGTGAGGAATGGGGTTGGGGTTGGGATGGGGGTCGGGGGTGGGATGGGGGTAGTGGTGGGATGAGGGTGGGGTGGGGTTGGGATGGGGGTCGGGGATGGGTGGGGTCGGAGTGGGGTGGAGGGCCGGGTCGAGATGGGGTTTGGGAACTGTCATCCCTAACGCTTTATATTTTCTCATTCACAGGAGAGGACCAGCCAGAGGACTCATCATCAAATCGTCCTGGACAAGACACAAGACAGTGACACTGACAGATGGCAGAGGGAAGCAGGTAAGTGAGCATCTCCTGTAACCAAGGTAAGTCCTCTATCCTGCCCTAGTTATCTTTTCTTATGATTATTTTTATATATAGTTTGCCGGACCTTGTTCATATATAGGCACTTATGTCATCTTTTGGTTTTATCAGATATGTGATTTAAAAAAAAAAAAATTTAATCCTCATGATCTGTTTATACGTACGAATTGTTGAAAAGTATCAAAGTTGATGCCATTTGCCTTGATTCTCTTTCGAACAGGAGAGAGGAAAGAGGTTCAGAGAAGACAGATTCCTTCACCCACCATAAACCAGATCATCACAAGGCAGGAAGGAGACACATTTCACCATGAATAGTTTACCATTTTCATTTATAATACATGTACATGTAGTTCATTTTTATGATATTTGTGGCAGTCTGGGAAAGGGTATAAGTATTCAAATTTTTTTACTTTTTCGAACTGTTCAGTTCAGAGTTTTTGAAACAAGAGCTTTGCTAATTATACAGCTTTATTATTATTATTTTTGATTATTATTATTATTATTTTTTTTTTTTGGCGAATTTATTAAGTCAACTAGGTCAGAGGAGTTCAAGGTAATCGCAATTATGAGTTTTCAAATATAAATCATGTGATGCCATGCGCCATGCTTAAAGAACATACCTTTTAGTATTCTCACTTTCTTTTGCCCTGGATATAGATTTGATAGTTACATGTGGGCTGGACATGTGGCACGCATGAACGACAACAGATGGACAGTAAGATGTACTGAGTGGCAAGTCAGATACGGGAAGAGGTCCAGAGGAAGGCCGAGAAGAAGATGGCATGATGACATCCAACAATGGCAAGGGGCAACATGGTCTAGAAAAGCGAGAGACCGACAACAATGGAGGGATCTGGCGGAGGGCTACTTCCAGCAGTGGAGGGACATGGCCTAGAAGAAGAAGAAGAAGTTACATGTATTTAAAGAAAAAAAAAATACAATTCAATACGGTGAAACACCTAATCTCGCCGAAGTGACAGAACGAAGCCAGTCAAACAGGCTCTTGGTTTGGAGTTGATTTGATCTAGTCATGTTAGTAAACAGCTTTAAAATCAAATTGAGAGGCAAAATTCTGAGGGAAAAAAAAAAAAAATCTGGAAGATGAACTCTCTTAAATCGAACCTATTAGGTTGGTCCCCGCGAATTCGATTTAAGCGGACTTGACTGTATGTTGGAGACAGAAAGAACTTTATTACATGCATTAGTAACTCAAATTTCCAGATCTGATCCCAAACTGACCATGTTTTCCGAGAAGTGCAACTTTTAGACGTTTTTCCCAGACCGCCAGAATTATTGTGCATACATATTGATCTGACGGTCGGACTAGCTTCTTACCATGTTGAGTTCTCTGTTTGTCTTGTCCTTTGTTGTATCTTTCCTGTATCTGTGTTTGTTCCTTTCCTGTATCTGTGTTTGTTCCATGTTTTTTGGAGGGGAAAACAACTTTCTTCACTGGCAACTAGCATACAGACAAGTCAACTTTCATTCAAATAGTACCAGCAGTCTCACAACTCTAGAAGAAAAAGGCAGGTGCTCGTGCACTCACACACGAAAGGTGGAGAAAATGGGGACACACACCAACTCAACTATCAGAAGAAAAAGACAGGCACACACAAACACAACTTTTGGAGAAAAAGGCAGGCGCACACAAGCACAACTCTAAGAGAAAAAGGCAGGCACGCACGGGCACACAAAGTTGTAGGAGGAAAAATAAAGGACACACACTGACACATAAACGGAAAAAGAAGCTACACACCAGCACTCACGCTCGTCACTTGCACACTTGCTTTAGTGCATGTGGCCACAGTGAAAGAATAGGCAAACTCCCAGTTATAATCTTTCTCTATGACATCACTATTTTTATATTGTACATTGCATTTCATCTCAATACATGCAAAGTCACAGGTAAATGGAGTGGAGTCATGAGATGATGAGAAGACTACATGTCAGACTATATGTATGACTATGACTGGAACAGAATATAGCAGGATCTGAGTACAGTGTACAGTTTTCATCACATGAAGTCACGATAATCATGGTTAGAACGTCACATAAAATATAATTTATACAGCCACTATGACAAACAAATGTCTCTGAACCTCGCACACAAAGCAAGAAATGGCAGGACATTTTGACAAATTCCATCAGAAAAATAACGGAACAAACTCGGGCACATCGTGATAGGCTACTCAATTCATCAACTTTCACCAACAGGTACAAAACGCAAATCCTACACCGACATATTTAATATCCAATGATGATTTTATTAACATTTACAATGTGCACATGTAACAAAATTGTCCATACCTATTACAGGACTCGTCTTAGTTCTTCGGCTCGCTACACACATGCAGACCGTGTCAATGGTTTGGTCGATAGTAAGAAGGAAACCAATGGTAGACCGGAGTTGTGTGAGGAAACTCCATGGGCAAAATGCACACAAACCTTGACTTCTTGAACCATCGACCAAAATGTTGCTGACACAGTCTGTGTGAGGCGGCACAGTTAAAAGATAACTGATGAAACCAGATACAAGTGTGAAGATCATGAACAGCTTCTCACATCAAACACAGTACAGGACTCACTAACAGACCATCACAGGGTAACATACATGTATACACAGGATGTATAGTATAATATCTGACACTGCAGGAAATGGAAGAAAAAATCTGAAACAAAACAACAAAAAAACCCCAAAAAAAACAAACTAGTTTCTCTGTCAAAAGCACGGAAATGCGCATGTATTTTCACAATAGGCTGACAGCTCATACCAGGAGATGCACATTCTCTACACAAGTATGGACCAACTGAGTCTATGTTGGGGGATATCTATACTATATGAACATATATATGTATATATTGCACCCTAGATATCATAGATACTGCAATGCATTATATATGTAGTTCACCCCTTAACTGCTGCAACTGAAGTCACAAGCATTTTGAAATTGTTTAAAAACCCAAGCTTTGAGAATTTCATCTGAACGATGACACAAAATTATCACAGCAAATATGCATTTGTTTCTCAAAGATGCCCCCTGAACACACTGCATATGTATAGGACAGACCTAGTGTTTTGGAATTTAAATTTAAAGGCACATCAGCAAAGTGACGGCTACAATGCACCAACCAAGCTGGACTGAATACTTTTATGAGTTTAAAGGTACCGTGTGCTAAAGGACATTAAAGTTTATAAAAATTGGAAGATCTACAAAGATTGTAAAGGGGAACAATAAAAAAAATGTTTAAAAAGGGACATGTGTAAGCACTATGTGGCCGCTGCAAGCTCACAATTTTCTCTTTAACACAAACATGTATTTTTTGTTTAATTAAATTTTGAAATAGAAGTCCATCTCATGCATGAAATGGTTTGTGGCCTCTGAGTAATTATCAAAGATTCGTCAATTCAGGGCTTGATAATAAGTGTATTCCTCAAGTACATCCTGTCCTTTTTGTCCATCATGCTATTTTTACACTGTCCTTTAGTTCTACTTATGTCATTTCAATTTCAGTTCAATTTACTTTTTGATCTGTCCCAGCTTACCCGCTTGTTTGTATAGTTCTACTCTAATACATGTATCGATATGATCTCAGATTTGTAGTTACAAAAAATATCACGCACATTCATAAGCAGCGAATCCTGTAACTAATTAACAAACAGGAAATCTGCATACAAAAGTGTATCTCAAGTAAGATTTGTATTTGTCATCATACTATCACACCAGATTGGCCTAATATTCAACATGCTTTACAGTAACACGAGTAGGTCTACGATATTAGTGGATGACTTTACTTCACTCTCATCGTGCAGTATCATAATCAGTAATATGACAGAGAAAATCATTTCTTAAGTAGAACAATGTATAAGAAATAAAATCCACGTAAAAGAAAATAAAAAAATTCACAAAACAAATCTGGAGAACTGCTGAAAGGATGGCAATATGACATGTACAGTTAACTGATAATCTCAATTTGAAACCGAAACACCAAATGCGTAAAAAGACCCGACTTTAAAAACCAACGGTCGTAGATAGATTTAAAAAAAAAAACAAAAAACTATAAAATGTATCTGGTGTAAGTGTAAGGGAGACGAGTCATTTTTCAGCAAACCAAATTACTACCGCTTTCCACCACGTTCATTTCTATTTTTGTACATACTGTACAAATGTTTTGAACCAATGTAAAGAATGAAAAGGGCTCGCTTTTGCTCTTTTTATTTGAAACCACTCCATAGGAAAGGCCGGAAAAACATCTTTTTATCACTTACCATACAATTTTTTTTCCACATTATTGTACTTCCTGTATAAAGGGAAACAACTGACTGAAAACAATAGATGTAGTTCATACTAATCAACTCATAACTGCATGCATAACTTCAGCCACTCCTGCCAGAATCTAGGCCTACTACACTACATGTATTTGTTGTGATCTTATCTACATGAAATGACGCATTTCCTTTTCTTAAAAAAAAAAAGGAATAAAAAAGGGCAAACTAAACCAACAAAACGCAAGTTCCACTTGACCAAATTCACATTTCACAGAAGATAATAAACAAAAACAAAATAACACGTAGTAAATGTATGTGATAGTATAGTGTCTATATAAATAGTGCACTTGCCACTGATTATTCTTTGTTTTTTGTTTTTTTAAGTGTTAAAACAAAAATATGCCAATACTTGTGAATATCATCATCTACAATAACCTCTGCTGTGCTTGCTACAGCAGGTTGATGAGCAAAAATCAAGCTGTGCTGTGGTGAACATGCAAACTTCTAACTTCTATCCTCGCTCCTGTCACAAGCCAACAGTTACAACTTACAGAATAAACTGAGCATTGCAAATTGTGCTTATGCTTTCACTGAACTCAACATACTCGTGATACTGAAGACGTCTGGGAGATTGTACATAAATTTCAAAAGAATCTAAATGTCTTGCACCCAGGGCAAATGAGTCGGAAGTCGTGCTGGGTGAGTGCCAGTCAAGACGCTTTTACTGTTTTTTTTTTACTATTTTCCAACTGATACCAAAATATTTTTTTTTTTTTTTTCAAATTAAAGGAGGTTAAATTGTCATCTTGTGAAAACAAAAACAAAAAAATTCAGCACAAAAGACCAAAAACAGCCGTATATCTTTATTGCCCGCCATGACTTCCAACTCATTTGCCCTGGTCGCAAGACAAATTATTTTGAGTATGGAAGCAGGAAGATTGTGTACAAATATGAAGAGATCAAAAACATTGTCTGGATAAAGGGGCTCAGTTACATTATTTAGTGCTACATGTCATGTATTTATTTCCTGGGAGTTGAGAACAATGCCAAAGATTGGTCTGATCAGATGGTGAGACTTCTTCCACAGTGCCAGGCATTTGAATTCTCCTGCTGATTTCATCTTTTTCAAGAGGCAACTGACAGAATACATGTACATACAGGTAAAGAGAAACATAACTGAAAAATGGAAATTATTATATATTGGCTAATTGAAAGTTTTCAGCTCTCTGGAAAGAAAATGGGGACATAAGTCTGAGATCATACAGTATTTACAGTGGACTTGTCTTGTTCCGTACAAAATTTCCTCATCCCAGAAATGCTTTGTATTGCCAAAAACAGCAGTCAGCTTGCTGCATGGTACTTTGGTAGTGGGATGACCGTGCGACCCATTGAAAGTTAGGCAGGGAGTACCCAGTAAAGAGTCTGAGACTAGTGTGACAACGTGAGTCAGTTTTCAAACCCAAACTAACTTTCTAAGTCTTCCAGAATTTAATGAGTAAAAAACTAGACAGTACTGTTTCTGCACATAAACGTGTGATCATCTAACAGACTCTTTTTTCACAAATTTCCCTTTGCCAGGCACAAGGATTGCTGAGCTAGACTTGTCGAGGAAAGAAAACATATATACATGTACATGGAACCTATACACATTACCTTTCTACATTTTGTTTGAAAAACTTAGACAATTCTCTTGCACGAGAAAATTTACCTTAATCCATGAATTTTTCCACAGAGAACCACACCCCCCCCCCTCGATCTCCAGGAGATTAAAAGGTGTTTTGAGAACATAAAATAACTATGAATTTCTAAGAAAACCATGAATTTCTAAGAAATGTGCAAATGAAGCATTAAGGACAAAAGTGGTTTCTTCCTCTCTTAAACAAGCTTGTCTGGTAGCCAAGGGCTAGCAAAAAACCAGTTCCCAATAACCCCCCTCCCCCCCCAAGGGAAATAACAACACATACATTGTACACATTTCACTATGGTATATAATACATGTACACATATTACGATAATGTTAATATCTCCATTTATATAATCATCAGTTTATATATGACTAATATTTATACAAACAATAATATGATTACATCTACCTCACTGAATATATTCCTAAAATGTTCACATCTAATCATATGATAACTGACTTTAGTCTTCAACAGTTGAACAAATGAAATGATGTGCCGATATGCCTATCAATACTATCATAAAAAAAGTATAAATGGATAGATCTATACAAATAAAAAAATAATAATCTCATGAGTAATTTTTTAATCAAAGCTACATGTGAATCAATTCCATTCTGCAAAGAACAATGGAAATTTTGATCAATCATTTGAACTGCAAACAGTGTAAAGAAAAACTATAAAAAGTTGCACTATAGCTTCATGACAATACAGACAGATCTCATTCTCGATAAACCATTTTGCCTCATTACTTCAGTCAAGTATAAGTAAAAGCAAGAAGCTCTTGTTACTTTGAAGGAAGTGTCTGTTTACGCAACTTGGCCTATCTTGATCACTCGTCACCCGCTCGTCGGACCTACATGTTATCATTAAAGTGGGCTTGTGTTGGTCGAGGGTCCCAGCAAATTAAGCCAGTAGGGTTGGTCTAGTTCATTAGTCCATTAAATCACTAGAAAAAAAAAAAAAAGGCGTGTAGGGGGAGAGGATTTTCTTTGTTGACATGTGAGACAGCGCCCGTGATTTATCTGTTATCATGAGTAACGTACTGAGACTGGTCGTGTAAATAGACTCGGTCTATTATAATAACTAGATTTTAAAGCCAACAGAGAAATTACTGACAGCCAAAAAGTAGGAGATCCCATCAAAGTAGGAAATTTGACATCCCCAACTGATTCTTCAGCACCGACATGGATGTTGGCAATGGTAATCAATCACTTCCTTCCTGTGCTGATAACGGAACAAAATTAATAAAATATTGAAAATTAAATACATTTTCTTTTTCTAAATGACAAAGTGAAAAATATACTAAGACTAAGACTTGTATGTTCTATACCTCTTTCAACCTCCTGGTGGAGGTTATCTTTAGATACTAAGAGAACAGATCAACTACAAGTGAACCCTAAGAATGAGGATGGTGGGTACATGCACTGCGACCCTCTCATATTGGTCCGGCTAATGCAAAAACAGGACATAGATATACAGTATAGTATAATGTGAATCACCAATGGAACAGAATGTCAGCTGAATCGTATGCTACGAGTACTTCCGGATCTAAAAAAAAAAAAAAAACACCATCAAACAAGCACAGTGTCGGTGATGTGAATTACAAAATAGATGTCTGCCGAGCATCTCAATATCCCTTCCCCCTCCCTGCCCATTCTACACTGAACTTCACAGTGAAACAGAAAACTGCCTGACTTGAGAAAATGAATACCAATGATGACAGACGAGAAAAAAAAAAAAAAAAAGTTTCTTGGGATTCCCCAAGATTCAAATACATATACATGTATGAGGAAATACACAAAACCAGTGAACAAACCCACTGATCGACACGATGTCTGAGAGTCAGATATGTTTGGTATGGGATGAACAGCATCAAAATAGTGTATTGCACAAATGAAATGACAAAAAAAGTTTATTTAAAAAAAAAAAAAGTTTTGAACCAGCTGATGGAGAAAAAAAAAAAGAGGAGACAACAGTCTTACAATTTGTTGTCTGTACAGGCGACAGCATGAAAGATCGGATGACAACACGTGTACATTGTATCGGCAAATGCAAAAATAAAAAATATCTCATGTAAAAGGAACAAATCACAACTCTCATCAGTGACCGTCGACACTGTGGTGAAGCCAGCGACAAGGGAATATTAAAATACCAAGACAGCACAGAGTCCTGTAGTTTTCTCATTTACATTTAGTATTGGCTTCCAGCCTTAATACATGTAGAAAAAAATACTTACTGAAGTTGGCGGTACTCACCTCAATGAATATTTTTCTTAACCTATGACAGATGGTTCCAGGATAAGAGACACGTCAGACAACCAACTAAATCTCTAAACTTTAAAATCTAGATGCCAAAAGCTCTAAAATAGAGAGATGTTACTGAATTACAAGACAGTTTGTATGAATAATTCTGTTATTTAGCACGGTTGGACAAACAGGGGGTAAGTAGTTCTGGAAACAACAGGATATTTGTCACCAGCTTCCCTCACTAAAACTAAGAACTTTCCCCAGATTTCCTGACTTCTTGTCATAGTGACCATGACCTCTCCATATCAAAAATATCTCCCTGCCTCCTCAATCATCAGACACTCGAAGGTCTGGGCGTTCAAGGATTTCAAATTCCAATCCAGTTGCAGGGCTTCTATCTACCTGTATCACTGTATAACAGACATACACGAATGTCTTCCCTTGTGGCTGAAAGTTTCACCAAGCCAGGTGTTGTCATAACAACGAGCTACCTGTACAGTTTCTAGAAAACATCATCACATCAAACATGAGAAACACAAAACATGTACGTGTACAATGTACACATCTCATCAATCAAAACATTAATCAATGTACAAGAAAATCTACTGCACATTCACAGATATTAACAAACACAATGATTCCCGCACAATGAACAATTATGAATCACTGCATAAAAACTGCATGTATATATTTTAGATACAATTTTTCAAGGAGCAAGTGCTTATATCTTCATATATTTGAACAAAATGTAGCCAATGCTAGATGATAAGTTTACCAATACTAAATGTAGATTACTGCCTACTGCTAAGTTTCACTGTTTTTGGTAACTTCACCCTCCATCACTGAGTCGATGCAACGGATACGATATGACAGACATGTCGACTCGGAAACTAAACTGAATCAGAACAACTCATTCTGTTTTTTTTTTATTTACTGCTGGTAAACAAATCTGTATCACTTTCCATTTCATTGACAGACTCGATAACCCGAGACCTTTGGAACAAACCGGCCGCAAGTTTTTCAGCATTGTTTCACCAATCAATTTTCCTGCTGTATAGGGCAACTGACAGAATTTTGAGGATTAAAAAACAGTCAACAGCAGTGAAAAATTAAAGGAGACATATTTTTCGTTTGTTTGTTTCATATGACAAATGCAGTTCTTTCGTCTATGCTAAATGTTTCTATAGAATTTAAAAATATTTCCAATAGATGAAAAAAAAAAAAAAAATTGTGGACCAAAAAGAAAACAACAACAAAAAAGCATCAAATGATTTATGTGCTTTCCACCCAACAGCTGAGAAACATGACATCTTTCTGCAGAAATAAAGGAGAGAATAAACAAAGCACCCAACTGGAATGAAACGCTTGAGAAAGTTGATGACCAAAGCTGAGATCAGGACTCAAATCCTCATATACATTGCTTTACATTGATGTCTTTCGTTTTTAAAAGTGGAAGGAATCCTCCAAACATTCACAATGAAACAAACAACCCTCCCCCCAAAACAGATCAAAGGAAAAATTTTAAAATTTTGCTCCCAATTGTTGCATTTATGCTACAACCTGAAAATCTCCTTCATACCTATTGTCCAATTAAGGCAACGTAGAGCTCTCTTTGGCGGAAAATACCTTTAATTTGTGACTTCCTTTCCTCTCTACTTCCTTCCGCTGACGTTGCCTAGTTCAGTTGTAGCATTATATGAAGGGGATTTTTGGGCTGTCACATAATTGTGACAATTGGGAGCAACGTGTTTAATAACTGATGTTCAAGGTTGAGGCAAGTAATAAGAAAAATCTCAATGGGAAGCTACAGACAAAATGTATACGCACGCTCAAGGGAAAATTAGACTGAGGTACTTGCTCTAGGTAGTGAAAAACTTGTACAAACTGATAATATGAATACTAGTACCAGTGCGTCTCATTTCTGAATGATTACATTCCAGGTCAAACTTTTACCATAGGCACATATCTGAAAAGTTCTAAATTTGTGTTGACTGCCAAAGCCTGGCTCTGTTCCCATGGTAAAGTTTTTGTCCCACCTTTGTCTGTAACATCAACATCGCTCAGCGACTGCTGAGCCCACAATAAATAAATGGAATATTTACAAATGCCCACAATATTCTATGTATAGTGTTTTCAATTCAAACCCGGAGGACCTTAGAAATGACATTACGTGAGAGCACAAAATTGTCAACTGAAGAGCCACAAAGAGTTTACATCAGTAAGGACAATTTTCACTGGGTCAATAAACCTCCCTGTAACGTTTAAATACATGAACATCATAAATTGGTCAAATCATCAAAGCACAGTTACGAATGGGTGTGACATAAACTTATACATTGTATGCTGTGTGCCAATTTTCAGGTCACGATTGCTCACAAGACAGAAAAAAAAAGTCTCGTCCTTACTGCCAAAAACACAGCCAGAGGTAGCTCCACTAGGAAATCAAAGAAGCTAAAACTTCAAGTTTGTTGTCAGAAAAATCTCATCTTGAGTTTGACACCTCTACCACTAATGATCAACTTTACAATACAGACCAAAATTTACATTATCAAGAGCAAATCCAAAATCAAAATTATGGTAAATGATGTGAATGTTAAAATCATCCACAGATACAATATCCTTGTATGACACTCTGCACTGAGTTGACAGTGTTGTCAGGCTGTACAGTAAGGCTGATGCTTCGATTGCTTCAGGGATTACGAAGAAAAATATATGGAAATCCAACAGGCTTTTAACTTTAACAAGATAGACATAAATATAGCAAAAGATACAGAGGTTGAAAACAGCATATCCATAGAAAAAATAATTTCTCGTTTTTTGTCTGATTGCTTGTGTGTCGACTCCTGTAAATTTAAACCATATCCCTGGAGAAACAAATCTGAAACAATCAATTTTTTCGCCTTAGATATGCTGCTAATACAGATGGATTTTGTGAACCCGTTTTGACTTGCTATGTAGGCATACAAATTTTAAACAATAGAATATCACCTTCAGATAAAAATTTGAAGAACACAAGCTCCTCTCTCAATAACTAAAATATCTTTGGAAAGAATGGAGAGACACAGTATAAGATGCTGAACTACTGCATGAAATGTTTGGTCCATTTTGTGAGTCACCCCCATGTGCAGAAACCACCTTGATCCATGCTAATAAACTTTGAGAAAGTGCCTTTTTTTCATGAGTTTGACCTATCTGTTCAAATATAAGTGGCCACAGTGTTGGAAAACAGCCTACTACAGCATTTCAAGCTCTCAAAAATGCACTGTGTTCATTGTGTGTTAAAAAAGAGAGAGAGAGAAAAAAATGAATCTGTTTTATTGAAATCATACAAAAATTTAGAGCAAAAAAGGCATTTTGTCAAAGTTTATGAGCACAGCCCACACATTCCTGAATGAGTCGTGCTTCAAGTGTTTACCAGGAAATGGGACTAAATGAAGGTCTGCACAGTTAAAGCATTCAATTCATCACATTGCTAAATATATATATTTATATATACAGTTGCTCCTCAACATGTAAAATATGCACTAACAGGAAGTAAATCAAACCAAACTTCTCAAAACAGAAACAGAAAAATAAAAGTTGTGCGCATCTACAGAAGAGATTGGATAACGTAACGGCAGTGTACACAATTTGTTACACAACCTGTCTTTAACAATATCCAAATTCTGTCCTGCCTAAACACTGTTGATACTAAAAATACAAAGAGTGTTTCTTACTCTACACTGGACCAAATCTTGACCACACAGCTCAGTCAATCATAAAAAACCCCATAGTTTTGTAGGGAGTTGTTCTTTTAGAGTTTGCTCTGATACATGTAGTAGCTTGTTGGGCATGGTCTATGTGAGTTCAAAGTTCACCATGAAATGACAGCTACTCCATGTTATAAACCAACTCTAAATTCACATTATAAAATGTGACAGGATTGTATGTGGTCTGAAGAAAATGATGTAGTGGTCGACACATTCTGAATCTCGATGATGTGACCAGAAGGTGAGGCTTGGTCGTGTCGTAGCCTAAACTGGACTGCAAACAATGGGACATAATACTGAAACTTTTCCATCCAAACACGAGGAAGGTGCGGCGTAATTTCAACGGCCATCATGGTGAAAGTAATCATTTTTTTTTGTTTAATTAGACATATTACACCAATGATTGTGTCTGTACGCAAATGTTTATATCATAAACTTTCAAAATATTTCCACCGGATGAAAAAAGATATTCATGGATCCCCTCCCAACCCTGCCCCATCTTATCTGACAACCCTCTTATTGTTCATAGCACAATAAGAAGCTGCAAAAATAAGGACCTGTCCTGGACTAATTATTTAAAAAATAATGCAGTGAGTTCTTATTTCAGGGATGTCAATCTGTCTCCATGAAAAAGTAGGAAAAGTGTATTCTTTAACAACACGTAAAACTGAAGAACATTAATGGCAAATAATATCGGATTTGGGGCCAACTGAGGCACTAGTGACAGCCAAAAGTAGGAAATCCTACTAAAGTAGGCGATTTGACATCCGTGTTACTTCTACAATTTGGAGATCTATGCAAGTAGATTGCCTCTGTTGTGTGACAACTCACAGGGATAAACACACAGAGAGTTCTCCACCACTAAGTGACCACAAATAGTGCCTTTGCGCTGTGTCAAACACACACACACACAAAGAAAAGCTCCAGTTGGGACAGGACAACCCACTGGGAGATATCATGTGTTGAAAGGGGACAGCAATGAAATTTTTGTGACTGCTTAACCACATAGACCCGAACCAATCATTTCTTCCTCTGGTTGGTGGATAAATACAAGGACTGGTGGACAAATACAAGGACCGCTGTCCACCCCGTTGAACGTGTCACCTACACACCATATCCCAGTCACTATTATACCTACTGTGATCTATCCTTTTCCCTCCTTCAACCACTTCCAGTTCATAAATGGCCATACCAACTGTGTTGTTCCATTGTAACAAGGACATTGTGATTAGAATTGACCATTTCCTCTAAAGTTTTGTTACCCTGAAACAACTGACCAAAAACCCTGTCGTGTACTGAACAGAATGTTAATAAAACAGGGATGTCAATCTCATTATAATTAAAAAAAAACAAACAAAGAAAAAAAAAAAGAAAACAATTCAAGCTTTATTTTACCACTTACACTTATCAAATTGCAACACGATTCTGAAGTATTACTCTGGATGTTTTTAATGGTATTTTATCTGATCATCCCTACGGCATGGTATACTGGGAAGGTATTTCTACCCCAAGTCCCGTACATCTAATTTCCGAGCACAGTCTAGCCCTCCCCTGCTACAAACAATAAGTACTGAGGTGAATGCAAATGGCAACATTATGAACTTTTTTGACATGTGTTAAAACATAGTCAATGATTTCCTGAAAGTTTCAGCTCTCACTTTTTAATTTCTGTATGTAACTAACAATAACATAATGCAAACCTTAAAACACCCGTATTTTGCTGTGAGAACCTAGGGAGTAGGGGATGCAAGGTGGGGAACCCAGGGATCAAAAAGGTTTAAGTCTATATATACAGTATATGCATACGAGTACAAATATGTTACACGCATATTGTGTTGCATCAGCTGTGAGAAAAGTATCTTTTCAAGGACAAACGAAGTTGATCTCATTTCTTATCTACATACTTTATCCTCAAAGTAACTTGTAAAAAACTTAAGTATTTGAACAAGAAAAAAGACAAAACCAAAAAAATTGTGTTAAACAAACAAATCAATGACAACGCAAACATTTTCAAAAAGTCGGTTAAAACTTTCCACAGCAAAAGTCTGTTTAAATTTTCCAGCAGATGCAGACGTTTGACATCCTCAAAAAAAAAAAAAAAAACAGAAACAACAAAAAAAAAAAAAAAACCAAGGAAAAAAAAAACAAAAACAAAAAAAAAAACAGTACCAACTTTGGTACCAACCTAGAGAAAAACACAATATTCCTACTAACACCAAAATTTCACTTGTCAGGGATGTCATACTGCCTTCACAAAAAAGTAGGAGAATGTTTTAGATGCAATGTCTTTACATAGTGTGCTTACGACAAGATGTAAATTCAAGTGTATATCATAAGAAAAAAAAAAAAAAAAGTTGAGGAAGAGCAAAAAAATCTGCGACAGCTAAACAGTGAGGTTTCCCACATAAGTAAAAAATCTGACATCCCTGATGATTTTAAATATGTGAAAGATAAAAAGCCTGATTCCACCATGGCAGCTTTTGTTAGTTTCTTTCAATTAATTGGTGCATCATCAGATACCACCGAATTGTTCAGATCTGTGGACAGCGTGGCTGCCAATGAGAAAAATTTTAAATCAATCTGTTCACAAACAAATTCCAAATGGCGGTCAAAACATACAGAAGATTTAGCATCATCAAATCACACTAGAATTCACAATCACTTTTCATTCAAATAGGTGAAAAAAAAAAGCATTTTCTGAATGAAAACGATGACTACAATCCAAAGCACCAGGAACAAAACCATGTATCAAAATCTGAACTTTACAATAAAATGTCATCAGATATTGGGTCTTTTATTTCATTTTATTTTATTTTTTTTTGGCTTTGATCTTTGTCTATGAGAGAAGCAAAAGTTAAAGTAATAAAAATAAAGGCTGCGTCTGAAAAGGAGTGGAGGTTGACACAGTGGAGACGCTTTGGCATGGAGTAGCCACACACCCTGGGTAGAGATGTGAACACTGTCACAGATTAAAGCTTGCGAGGAAGAAAGTACTCCTGACTGACATCAACATATCACAATGTTCACTAACGGCTGGACTGCTGTTCTGTTTAACCCTTTCGTGATACAAAGTCAACTGGCTTCTACTGCACACTGTTTTCTATATAGCGAGTGTCTTTGCAATTAGCACTGCAAAGAGAATACATGATGGACAGCAATCATTATGGTCCTGTTAGCTGAAAGGGACATACTGTATAGGGCAAATGATGAAGGAAGTCCATCACATGGGTCACAAAAGAGTTAAACAGGACAAAATGCCCATATCATGTGTCCAGCAGCTCTGGACATCTGCAGTTCATAACCTTACACATTAAACATGGTCATCACTGCCCTTTGTGAATTTATCGTCATTAAACTGAAAAAAGTATTCAAGATAAAAAAATCTAAAATAATTTTCCATTTCAAACTTCTTAAGCTGTCTTTCATCAATGGCCATTTCTGCCGCCCCTAGTAGATTTGTCATACCATATTTCTCTTTTCAATAAGTTAGTTTGCTTTCTCACCTTCCGATATATCAAAACTGCTTCAAGAAGCAACAGGTGCTACCAAGATACAGATAGTCTTTCAACTCAGTCCCACTTATTATAAACAACAATAGATCTTGATCAATGGGTTGTTCATGATTTGTAAAACAATCAAAGAGTTTTTCTACACGAGTATAATGATGGCCACCTAAAGCATCACGTGTAAACCAATTTATTGAGAATCTTTAAACCTTCCTCTCTGTCTCAGAGCAAAGAACAATCATGGAAAGTGGGTTACTTGGATTCCTAAACAACCAGGGCGTTCCGGTAAAAGTTTAGCTACAACTGCTTGAAGTATCATATCTGATGTGACCGAAGTCCCTTAGAACCTTTAAACCTATTTCCACTGTCTGAGAGCAGAGACAGATGTTAGTGAATGGCTTCTTTAAAACAACTTAAGAGTTCATAAAATGAGTTTAACTGTGACTGTCTGATTAGAAGAATCATGTGTGAACCAAGCTAATGAGAATCCATAAGTTATTTCCACCACCAAAGTAAAAAAAAAAGATTGGCTTTGGTAGTGGATAGTTCAAAATTCTGATACAACGAAAGAGATGTTTGTTCACTGCATGAGTTTAACTACGACTAGAGTCTGCGTGAAATAACTGCGCTGTTGTAGGGAGGCGCGTGACAACAGAATTTTTCTCTCGGTCAGTACACAACCTTTCCCTGCCACCAGACGGAATAGCACAACGACTAGTTGCTGATTTTGATCAACAGCTGGCTACTGGTCTTGACTATCAGTGGAACTTGTTCTTGAAGCGTGTGTTGTTGTTGGTCACTGCAGTGGTGGCCGACCCGTTACTGTGGTCGGTGTGGAGAGTTCCAAAGATAAAGGATTTGTCTTTGAACTCCAAGTAAGCTGTAAAATGATAGCCCATGTTGGTGAACGCTATCACGTATTCACACAGTGAGAACATGCTGAAAGCTGGGGGGAGAAAGAAAGAGAAAAATCTGTGTCAAATCATCCCGTGTAAATAATGGAAATGCTTTGTGCCACCAAACAAGACCACTAAATATATGAATCTACACTACATGTGAACAAAACAAAACTAAAACAGCCAGACGGCCCACCAACATCTTCTGAAGCTAATATCATTACTACAATTGTTTAAAAACATAACCCTGCCATGACAAATTCAATAGGAGATAATAAAGAAGTTCAAATTCATTTTTTTTTTTTTTTGTGCGTCAAGTTGTGTACTAAGTTTGCCTCTGCAGATTTATGTGTTTAGAGAATTTCAAAGATGATTTAAACAATTACCGTTTTCGTCGCCTTTCCCAGCTTCAAAATCTGATCAATATTTTCAATTCAAAAACAAAAATCAAGTACCAGCATCAATGTTGCACTATGTCTAGAGTTGGAAACAATGTATAAAACTGGTTTTGATAACTAACAAGAACATACTAAGGCCATACCAGACCAAGTGAAACATTGATAAAGCTCTCTATAAGTGGTCATATTGTGAGAAGAAAAAAAAAAAAAAAAAAGCACACACAGATAAAAGCAAGAGAATTTGTGCGATACTTAAAGTGGATTAAATTCTATTTCATTTTTTTTTTCAAATATCTTTTCATCCACTGACTTGAACAGAGATAGGCAAAAAAAAAAAACATGGTCATAATTTCTCGCTATAAAAATTTTTTCATGTGACTCCCTGACAGAGATAGTTAGTTCTTTGTGCCGACTGACTTACCCCCAACCATGCAGTAAAATCTGTGCAGAATGAAGAAAAAGATCAGTCCTATGGTAGCCAATGCAATCGAGACAAACATCACCTTCTTCCACCAGTATGATGTCTTCTCCTGTTAATAGAGAAAAGATTTCAGCAGGGGTCAGTGCTCAAGGTCACCATTTCCTCACACAGACAATTTTCCTTTTACAAATCTCCACAGCTTCTCTGCAAGCCTCGAATGATAAACTATTAATTTAGTCAGTCAAATAAATGACTTCCCTGTACTAGACATTATGAGTTGTAAAATGACAAGAAAACATTTACATTCTACCACAATTTTTTTCTTAACTGTTCATAGAACATATCTATTTTTTAAAAAAAAGAGGGGAGGGGGGGGGAAGAGACACAGAGAAATGACTTGAACTATTTCTATGATTCTGCTGCAGTTCTACGAAATGTCTGTCTTTTTTATCAGGGAAAAAAAAAAAAAAGTAATGTTACAGTAAAACCTGACTGATGAAGATCCTAGCAACCGACAGCTTGTGTGTTGTCACTGGATTCATCCAACAAAAACTAGGGTCTAACTTTTACACACTGTGTTCGGCCTATTGATCTCTCAACTTTCTACAATTTTGAGTCACCTTTGCTACTTCATGTGGTAACTTTTCCAGCCCCTTGACTACCAAGGCCATAACTACATGTAATTTGCAAAATTACTTTAACTCTCAAAATATGTCTTGCCACCAGAGAAAATGAGTCGAAAGTCGCTCCAGGCAATCATGAGTTACTGCCATTTTTAACTATTTTCTGACTCAGATACCACATTTATTTTTCAGGTTAGAAAAGGCTGAATTTTTGTTTTGTGGAAAACAAATAATAAATTTTGGTATCTCAGTTAAAAGCGACCGTAACTTGAAATCTCCGCAATCGACTTCTGACTCATTTGCCCTGGGTGCGAGACGCATTATTTACTGCCACAAAGATTGTTATGAAAATCACAGATTTTAAGAGTATAATAGCATGAACATCTGGATCCCCCAATGACTGACAAGTTGACTGATCACTTACGCAGGTATTAACTGTAAAAGATATAAGGGAATGCACAGTAGTTGAGGGGTTAAGATTATGCCTTTTCTTGAAAATGTTGCTGGGTTAAACCCCACTGGGTGATGAGAAAGATCTCCTTTTTCTTCAGTGACTCAATGGTCCTCTGGCTTCTAGGGTAGGAAAATCCCATGTGTAGTCTTCTTGAACAATGGTGAATTCTCTTGGATGTTAAAAATCAGATAAAGAGTGGGCAGAGACAAAGCTGTCCTGAAATAATTTCCCAAATCCAAATTTCTACCCAAAAAATACCTCTGACCAAACTGGCCATGCACTTAAAGGAGAAATACTCCTACTTTTAGGACTGGAAGAGTGAATATATACTAGAAAACAAAGGACCTGTAGGTCTCTTGCCCTGCCATGATCTCCCTCTCTTCCTACTTTTCCTGTCACCTGTCACCAGAGGTACCTCCTATGTGACAGGTACACAGGGTGTGATGAAACCTACAGACCAGATCACACCTGATGCCACACCTGAGGGGCGACATCAACAACTGAGAAACAGCTGTGACCTCCTACTGCACATATGGTCTGTTTGCACTACTGGCTCATGCATAACACTAACAGTTTCACACTGTTGGTAACTTAAATTATGCATACTGTTTCAGCCTAACTTCAATAACTGAACCAAGTGTCTCTGTGTTTTGTGCAGCTGATTTGTAGAAGTATATACATGTATGTCTCAAAGTAAATTTTATCTTTTCTTTCCATTTTTGTTTTGTTTGTTCTTTTTAAATCCTGAGTTCCATTGTTAAATCTATTTTATAAGTACTGAGTAGTTAGCCTGACTGCAATGTATGATGGCCAAGTCCCCCCCCCCCCTCCCCCAGCATATTTTACAAGGCTAACACTGGTTTGTCCATTCCTTTTCTATTATACAAACAAAATACCATAAAAATATGTCCAAAGTCTAGTTTTATCTACAGAGTCATAAACATAAATCATCCCTGTTCTACATTTCTGACATAAAAAATACATGAGAGCATCATGGATGAGTAATAGCCTGCAGTTTCCTAGGAAATGGATTATTTAGAGGCTTGCACAAAGCACAGCATTCAAGGCCTATATTATTAAATTAAACGTTATATACAGCTATCTCCAACATCCATATCCACTGAGAGAAGCTGTGACAAGCTGTTCAAAGTGATGTTATTATTACTAAAAACAAACAAACAAAATAATACAAGCAAACAAGACTTGATAAGATGACCATATTGCCTGTGAATACTAACTGTTCTGTCTGTATCATATCTACAGAGCACATATCAGAGCACATTATAGTCACATACTTACCATGATGTACGTTACCAAGTGTCTTTGAAGACTGCATAAATTATATGGATTGGATTTTGACACAATATGAAATCAATATGACAATACTAGTTTTCATCATACTCAGCCTCGCTGTAAGTTCATCATGTCTATGTGCCAAATGCAGCCATCTTTATTCTAATGTGTATAAAGTGTACTGCAATCTGCCTTTTGGCAACATATTACAAGTGCTGTGTTTTTCGCACAATTTTTCGTCATTACCACCATCACTATTATTTTTAGTACAAACACTTGTAACAACTACAGATGGGGATTATTTAAAATCTAAAAACATGTTTGTATTTGATGAGAAACTACAAATGTTTAGAAAAGAGCTATAAATACTTCCAAACAAAAGCAGGGATCAGAAGGTGTAGTGTGTCAATGTAAATTATAGACATCAAGTAAAGTCACTGAAATAAAAAAGTGAAAGAAGCAAAAGGGTTGTTTAAACTTACAACACTGTCATCGTGGCAGCTGAAACTTTAAATGCTGTAATGTCTAATGCTGATTTGGAATAGTGAATTTTTTGGGAGAAAAAAAAAAAGCAAATTCTATATCTCATCTGTTTTGTTTGTCTCAAGTCCGAGTATCAAGCCTATGGCTAAACTGAGCAAAAATCAGGGTCAGCCTGTGTAGTGCACTGATATTCCTTATGCTATCTCCCCTTCCCCCTCTTACTCTCCCATACACACAATCTCTCCCATTCCCTCCTCTATCTTTGCCAGAATTTTCAGTCATAGGTTTTGCTAAATTATCAAATCTAAATCTATTTACAAATAAATTTTCTCACTGTGCTGAAACAGGAACAGTTTTTTTTTCTTTAGACTTTAATTTATTTATTGTCATGACAATTTTACTGCGTGACTTTCTACACTTCATGTTTAGCAATATCTGCTAAAATGTCAAGCCACTGTCTGTATAAAAACGAACTTGATGGCTCAAATGCAGTTCAAATAAATTAATTCACAATGTGATCTGATAATGTTTAGACACTACTATCGCAAATCTGCATTTGATTCTAAATTTGTATGCAAATTGTCACAATTTTTAGCACAAGGTTTCAACATTTAATGTGTTTCAATGTTTGGCTTACTTGCGTTACATACTATAGATTACCAATGTCACTAGCCTGCATGCATACCATACTCACCAACTCTGTAAATTCCCCATGTCTGCTCCAGTAGAAGAGGATTGTGTTGAGCAGCATGTAACTCAAAGAGGTCACCATAAAGACAATGAAGATCTTTTCATGAACAGCTGGACAGGAGAAAAGTATCACAAGGCAGATGATGAGCCAAAATTATTCAATGTATTTTGTTTGTTGGTTTTCAATTATGTTTATTGTTAGTAGCATTTTTTTGTTTTTTGTTTTTGTTTACATCTACAGGGATGTCAATCTGTCTACATGAGAAAGTAGAAAAAGTTCCTGGTATATTCTTTAGCAACAAGTAAAACTGAAGTACATTTATGGTAAATAATACCGGATTTGGGGCCAACAGAGAAATTACTGACAGCCAAAAAGAAGGAAATCCTAAATCCTACCTAAGAAGGAAATTTGACATCCCTGCATCTAATATTGTGATAAAACTGTTAAGGTTTAACATTTTTAATACAAATTAAATAGAAGACTGAAAACTGATATTTCTGCACTGTCGCTACACAAGCTTTCCTCTGTTGAGGTTAATATGGGGCATCAAAGCGATTGTTTTATGAAAAATCTGTTGCAAGATTTGAGAATGAGAATGGTGCAGGTGTAAGGACAGCAAAGTAACCATTATACTGGAAACCATGCAGATCTGCTCTGATGATTACAACATAAACTTGATTGGAATACTCAGTAAGATGCCTAGACCATCTATAAGACTGAAATCTGTAGATTCAAACCCTGAATATGGTTTTTCTAGCAAGTCTCATTACACAGTCAAACTGATGAATATAAATGAAACAATGACTAATTCTCTTTAAATAAAGCGGAAGACCAACTTTGATTCCTACTATTTCTTTCCAGAGAATTTTGCCCTGTGTCTACCTGTCTCTATACGAGTGGGGGCTTTATAGTCAGTACTTACGATAGTTCTCCACGTTTGAGATGTAAGCCACTAGTGTGAGACAGGAACTTTCCACAAAGTTCAACCAGTAGTTAACCCTGACCAACATGCGATATGCGGACAGCTGATGTGCCGGGATCACATGCATGCGATTAATGTAGTGATTGTAATGTATCAAGTTCACTGCGAATCGTGGTGCAGAGTGCAAGGCTATGCATGTCCGCCATATATACGTCTGTGGTCTGATTCCTGTCACAGCACTGATAGAGGGTATGTAGTTTTTCACCTGTGGGTAAGATAAAACAAAATGGGATAAATACAAAAAGGGAGCGTTATTCCGCACCCGAGTTTCGGGTGCTAGTTGACCGTACAGAATTCCGCACCCGAGTTTTGGGTGCTAGTTGACCGTACAAAATTCCGCACCCGACTTTCGGGTGCTAGTTGACCGTACAGAATTCCGCACCCGATTTTCGGGTGCTAGTCGATCATACAAAATTTCTCATCCGAGTCTCGGGTGCTGATTGATTGCAAAGAATATTATGCCACCGAGTTTCGAGTGTAAGTTAATTGTGAAGAATTGTGCATGCGAATATGGGTGTTAGTTGA
>JBCAUA010565276.1:0-16457 GCA_038406235.1 Peronia verruculata
GTGTGTGTGTGTGTGTGTGTGTGTGTGTGTGTGTGTGTGTGTGTGTGTGTGTGTGTGTGTGAGAGAGAGAGAGAGAGGGGGGGGGATGAAGGATAGGAAAAAGGGACTAAAGTAATGCCTATTGAAATGTACTACATATGAAGACTGATGTTAATCAGTGAATCAGTTGCAATTAGGAAAGCAAGGAAGTAAGAATGAAGAAACGAAGGAAGACACGGATGATATAACACACAAGATATAAAGAAGACATAGACCAGAGTCGAGCTGTTTGAGTTGTATATGTGCGAGTAGAAAAGTTAAAGTGCTAATGTAAAAACGTTTAGAGAGGAAGAAAAGAAACCTGACGTAGGTGGACCTCAAGATTAACAAACAAGATCCTGTCTTTCTTCTGGTGTTAGATGCTGTAGATGTAAGTGCTGGCTTACACATTAATAAATTTATATAACCTTGGACTCTGTAAGTACAAAGAGGTGGCGAAGACTTTAGGCCATCACAATAACGCATACTGTTGTTTGATATGATAATTTAGTTGCTTTCATGTTATTTTCAGTCTATGGTAGGGTCTCTAGGTCGAAGTTCCGTTCGAACACATCTTCCCACAGATCATGCATGTGCTTTAACTCTTCACACAGATTTCGTTTGTGTTGACATTTTCTTCATTGTTTTTTCTTTTGTCATAAGAGAAACATTTTCTTTTTGGGCTGTAAATTCATATAGTACCTTCAAGAGATGGGTATGAAAACATTAAGGAGGATAAAAATAAGAATGCTCTTTCTAGTCCACTTTTCATCCTGACATGAACACAACGTAGAGATGCCAAGTAGTATTTTCCTTCGACAAAGCAAGCTTGTTTGTCTGATAGTTTCTGGACTGGATATGTGTGAAACATTCTTGACACATCATCCTTCTATCTTCCGTCTTTGGTAAAAATCTATACCTAAAAAATAATTACAAACAATCAATATTTAAAAAAAAGATAATATTACTTCCGTGGGTGATATATAGCTCCTATGAGTCGCATCTACTGGAAAATGTGTACACATGTAACTCAGAATTATTTCATTATTTCATTAACAGTATGCTTAAAAAATTTCATTGAAACAATGAACGAGGTTTATAATATTGTAATAACTCTTTGAACTTCAATTGGTCACACACCAAAAATGCAATTTAAAACGAAATAAATAGACGACGGAGAATAGCCTATCTGTGAAGCTTACCTGCTGATAGAACTGTCAAGGGATATGACATTTTACGACTTACTAGTCCTGACTGATGACTCCCTCACTGCTGGGCTAGATCTGATTGGATACAAACTGTCAGCTGGTAAAGAGGAGATGATATCAAATTTGTAATATGTGGCTGGACTAAGTCCTGTGATTGTTCCACCTCTTGATGTAGCTGGAGTGGATTGATTGTTGTACTTGATGGTGTAAATGATATCAGACCTGCCAGGGTTAGCAGGTGGGGTCCAGGTAAATGTCACATTTGTTGTCTCGGGGGTTGTATTTACAGATCCCACTTTCAGGTTGTACACTGGGAGGAGCAAATCATTAGGATCATGTGTTTGGATTAATTAAAATGTTCGTGCTGATATGAAAAGAACCACTCTATAACTTTCGAGAAAAAAAAAATATGAAGATCACTATTTCTTCCACTGACGTAGCAAATTTGCTGCGGGCATCGTATTAAATTATCAAACCAATATTTATGACAAACAATTATGAATAGTTTTTGGAGGATATCTTATTAGTACAATTAATAAATAAAATACTTTCTCTTTTTTAATTGTCACATTTAATAACAATGAACTGAATTCAACAACCAGCATGCACATTTTAATCCTGACGAATTAGTTACTTAATGACTGGGTTGTCATTAGTTTTTTAAGATCATTATTTCACAAGAAATGACTAATTCCACGCTTTTCACTACTGTTGTTTAACTCTGCTACTTACATCGGCTACATGATCCATCATCAGTTCTGTAATGTGTCACATCACACAGACAGCGATGTCTAGTATCTTGTGCAGCAATACATTTTGAATAGGATCCACCACAAACACGGGAGGGCTGGAAGGAGCCGCACTCCTGCCCATCGGTAAGGAATTCTAAAATAAAATCACTAGAATTTAAAGTTTTGTAGCTTTAGTTATAGTTTGGGATGCTCTGAACATTTATCAGGACACCAGATTCTCTTCATTACTATTTTTTTTAAAGCCGCTGAGAAAAATGTTCTGCATTTATTTGAGTGTCTGTGGTTCTACAATTTCACATGTCTTCCATAATATGATTAGTTTGTTATGATATATATTCGTTTTCTAGTTTGTCAAGAGATGTATATATGCAGGTCAGCAATCTTTTATTGCTGTGTGACTATTTGGCTATAAAGAACATGGGCCAGATTTTTAGCCAGATTGATCTCATTACTAAAAGCGTATGTGGTAAAGACTGTTCATAAATCAACAGAGCTGAGGGCACATGGCCCCAATAGACATTTGATCTATAGTGCCAACATGGTCAATCTTTTATTATTCCATCACCTTTGCACAAATTGTATCTGGAGATTGAAAAAGTTTAATACATCATATCTCTCATAATCCCAACCAGCTTTGCCGATGTTTCAGTACATGACCACCAACTTACTGGTCTTGACTGAGGACGTCCACACTGATGTGGCAGGTCCAGCCAGATAATAAATGCCAGCTGGTAGGGAAGAGATGATCTCAAAGTTGTAATATGACCCAGGGGTAAGACCTATGACTGTTCCACCTGTTGACGTCGCTGGTGTCGACTGGTTGTTGTACTTGATGGTATAAATGGCATCAGATCTGCCAGAATTGCCAGGTGGAGTCCAGGTAAATGTCACATTTGTTGTCTCAGTGGTTGTGTTTACAGATCTCACTCTGAGGTAAGACACTGGGGAGAGAAAATCATCAGGATAAATTGCTTTATCTGTTGATGTGTTAGGACGACTTATGGTGTTGATGCTGATATTAAAAGAATTATCCCCGGACTTTCGGGACAAACAAACTTGCAGTACCTTGCTCTTTTCATATAGAATTAGACAATACTACAATCTTTCATATTTTAACCATATAATTCTCCCACAATCACAAACTGGATATCCATTTCCTTTTGCTATGTCCAAAAGTTAACAAGGACGTTCTACAATTCTGAAGTGCAAATGTCACTGTCAACTTTAGGTAAGGCCTCTTGTTTCATTATAAGAGCCATACACATAAAATAGTTCATGTCAGGAAAAGAGAGAGAGAGAGAGAGAGAGAGAGAAAGGAAAAAAATATCCACAGGGTTGAATAAAAAGAAAAACTTTAATGCTAATATGATTATTTTAAGTTATTGGTAATATTTGCAAAGGATATTAAAAATCATTTTACCAATCTGTGTCTAATATTGAAATGGTTTCCATATACTTAAAGTTGTCTTTGCTGTCTATTATTTTTTATACTTAATGTTCTTTCATCTTCCCTTGCTGTCAGTCAATATTATGATGTCTGGTACATATTTCTCAATGTCAAGCATTCATGGTTAACGTTTTCTTTTTTGTTTTTTAAACGAGAGAGCTGTTGAGATTGATTATGACTGCTAATATAGTGTACATGAAATGATAAAATCTGAATGCAGATGTAACAAAAACTTTCAAATTTCACTAACTGCATTGTGATAAAATATTCAATGTTTGAATTTGATGACACACACCAGATTCACAAACAGAAACTATGTACCCCACTATTGTAGCAATGTTGTTGCATGCATAGTATTACATGAACAAATCACTACTTACCAAACACAATAATGAACATTTTACAAAGAATCTCTCCATTATTACTTTAAAAAATAAAACAACTTTCTGTCTTCATCGGTCAAATTTTATAGCAAAGAGTGAGCTGAAATTCAACAATTCTTTACATTTTCATTCAAACAAACTAATTATTTAATTGCATTGATCGTGCTTGGGTTGTCATTTCAGGCCATCATTTAACAAGCTATGACTAAGTCCACACTTGCTGACGGTCTTGAGTAACTCAATAACTCACATGGTCTACATGATTCACTATCAGTACTGTAATAATATCTCTCATCACACAGACAGCGATGTCTTTTGTCTTGTGCAACGATACACTCTGAGTGAATTCCATCACAAACACGTCTGGGGTGGAAGGAACCACACTCCTGGCCATGGGCAAGGGAGTCTAAGACAGAGACCAGTCAAGAATTCAATTTGTGTCAAACAACTTTGGTAAACAAAATGACTTGAGATAAACTGGGGAATAAACACAGCAAATGACTTAAAATGATGCTGAAAAGCAAATGTACATAACATGGCAGTAAGGTACACTTTTTGTATTGAATATCATTTTTTTTTTTTTTTGGTTACAAATAAAAGTTTCAAAGTTTATTTTGATCATAATTCTATTTAATGATAAGAAAAAAGGCATAAAGTACAACACAGTGGTTTCTGAACCCTAGTGTACCTAGTTATACTCTAGGATGTTCTAAATAATTCTAAAATTAATATGACTCCTTCGACTTTCACACTTTCAGCAGTTAAAGCTAATTGAATCTCTTAAATAATATCTGTCTTGAGCTCTACATACTGTATTTAATATGATTGCTTTGTTATGGTGATACCCTCTAAAAAGAATGTCATAAGAAAAATGTATGCATGCATGAGATATCTTCATGTATCTCAGAATTCTTTCATTATTTTTTTTTTTTATTGTGAAAAACAAATTGTCTTGCAGGTGAATAACATTTTGGGGTACAAATTTCGTATATTTATACATCTTTCATTCTCATCCAGTCAATAGAAAAAGGAAAGATTATGTTAAAACTGACCCAGATATTTATCAACTGATGAAAAACGTTAGGTGTATTATGACTTACTAATAACTTACTGGTTTTGGCCGCAATTATCCACAGTGCTGGGGCAGACTTGGCTGGGTAATAACTGTCGGCTGGTAAAGAGGAGATGATATCAAAGTTGTAATAAGTGCCTGGGTAAAGACCTGTGACTGTTCCCCCTGTTGGTGTCGCTGGAGTCGATTGATTGTTATACTTGATGGTGTAAATGATATCAGATCTGCCAGGATTGGCAGGTGGAGTCCAGGTAAATGTCACATTTGTTGTCTCAATGGTTGTATTTACAGATCTCACTCTCAGGTTGTACACTGGGGAAGCAATGCAGATCAAGCAGCTGAGAAGGACTAAACTGAAAATGCTATCAGTTCATCTTTCTATCATTAACTGTGTTAATTCCATGTCGTGTGGATAACCTTGTATAAAATGGATGTCTTTCACACTGGAAGAACATGACAATGTGACAAGAGCTACTTTGTTGAAGCTTTGATTTACATAATTCAGCATATTAAAATGTCTTTGAATCCAGGAAACAGAACATGTAATCTCTAATTCATTTTCCAGTTCAACTTTTTTCAAACCCAAATCCTGGTATCTTCCCTAATCTCACAGACTGTCCTTATTTACATACATGCACTTCTTGTTTAAATGAAAAATGTTTCAGCTTTTTCCAGAATTTCTGTCAAATAGGAAAATATAAAAAAAATATAATGTTCACTATCAGGGACCCTTTAATTGATGTAAAAAATGTGACATCAAGTCATGTTCCGAAAGAGAAATTAGCTAGAAGCTATCAAATAGAAAATATAAACTAATTCGTACATTATGTCATACAATAGATGATGGAGCTGTGATAACAAAATCATGATAGCATTATAAGTACATGTAGTCACATGTAATCATATGGCCAAAGCAATTATATATGTCTCTCACACTTACTCGTTGCGTTGGGTATAACTTTACATATTGTGGTTAACCAGGATATCTTTTAGATAATGTTGTAAACTACGAACGAACGTGTTCAGGCATTATGATGACACAATGGCCGGTCTAATGTCTCTGTTCCATCCAACATCTGAATGACACCCTGTTCTGAAATCCTTCCTGCTCCATCACATGTCGGATAGGGCCGTCATAATCTTCCTCCATTCTGATCTTCTCTGTGCTTCTTTGGCCTCTCTGGTGGCAGTTCTTTTAAGTGTCACTTTAGTCTACCCTCTTTCTTCTGTCTTCGACTTCCCAGTTCAGCCCTAGTTTTGATATTCTGCTGTTTTACCCTCTGCACATTGACGGATGTAACGTCAGTTTCTTTTCTTAATTTTTTGCTGTGGGACTGCTTTGAAATTTCCATTATTTCCTCTGTTGTTTTCAACTTATTCCATTTGATGCTCATTTTCCCTAGACATTTGTTTTGAAAGCCATCCAGCCTTCTTTCTATTCCTCTTGTCATTTTCCAGCTTTTGGATTCATATAAAAATATTTTAATTGAATATTCTGAGCCTTATTTTTACTGAAATCAGTATGAAGTTCTAGATCTTACTTAGATTTCTAAATGCTGTAGTAGCCTTCCCTATTCTGATGTTGATTTCTTTTCTTGCATCTCCTTCTTGATCTACAAGTATAAACCTTCCCAGATAATGTAAACCTGCTGACTTCCTTAATTCTTTTTCCTTCCACTAAGATTGGGTTATTCTTCGTTGTTGACTTATTCAGTCAGGATTTTGGTGTTAACAAAGCTGACTTGTAATCCAACCTTTTCAGCTCCTTAAGTTAACTTGGATGTTTTGTTGTGCATTTTTTTTCTGTGGTATTTCTAAGTAGAACTATGTCGTCCGCAAAGCCCAAGTGCTGCAGTTGTTTTATCACCCAATGCTTAAAACTAATTCATTAATCAATGAATTACAAAGAAGAAATTAGTAGAAATTCGTCACAATAATGAATATAACAGACACAACATTAGATTTCAACCACAGTGTCAAGTGAAGTCGTGCACTGCATGTCTTAATCTATCTTATTTAGCATGATTCGAAACACTATGGGGACAGTAAAAGAATGGAGAAATGTTTGACCATACCTACATCCCTAAATAATCAAGAAATCCCTGATTTGGAGCACTGGCACCCGGCCATTCACACATCTACGATGACACCTCAGTTATTAGGGACCATTATTTAACTGTCCAATTTATATTCTCTGAAAATGCATCCGCCAAGTCGTCATTTACTCGACTTGAAACACTGACACCCAGTCATTCATATACCTACAGTGGAAAACGTTTAAAGCAAAATTCTAGGAACTTGACATATTATTTCAGTTTACACATATTTCAGTTTATCCAAACTGGTATGGTGGAAGCTGCCAGAAGAAGGGAACAAACTGTTAAGCTAAATTTCACTAAGTTACTACTTGGGTCATCTGAAACTACACGACTATGGTACTTTGCCTCGCCAGCACGGAAAATGCGCATTTGATTCACTTACGCAATTCTTCCGTACCCAACCACTCTCCTACGACATCTGCTGGTGGCCTCAGGCCTGACGATGAGAGAGCGGCGTGTCGGTACTAGGCGTATTAGATTAAGAATAGGTCGCTGGCTTCCACTGAAATCAAGGTCATTGTTTTCGGTTCATCCGAATTCCCACCAATGTTGACGTTGGTTTATCGCTTGTTTATTAACAAGCCTGTGCATGACCGACAATGTTCGTGACCGACAGCTAACCGGTTAATCGACTCCATGACCGTCGGTCGTCTATTATTATATCGGTTACATATTTCGTTCTTTGCCATTTGTCACATTATTGTTATGGCCTTGACCTTAGTCTATGTGACCACACATTAAAAGTCGCCATCCATTCCCAGCCTCAGTTTAGCTCACTTGACCTCTGACAGAGGCTAGAAAAATGTGGGGTGTGAAACGAAATATTTCACAAATCTGACCTTGCAGATCGATCGGGTATCGAATTCTAATGCAGTTTGATAATAAATATTACAATATAAAGCTCATAAATTAAAATTTCAGTTAGGCTAACTAACAAACAATGACGATCCTTTCACAAGCTTTTGTAACAATATACAACGTGTCAAACGTTTGCACGGAAGTGGTGTGGTGGGGGAGGAGGAAATTCAAAGCATGGGCCCGGCGCCTCGGTCTATAATTCTAACCCTAAAAGAATCACAAGAAACAGCCAGAATGTAATATTACCACAATGATATTGATTTGTGTTCAAGGAATGACACTGTAGACACGAATGGCAGTACACGTATGAAACGAATTTCCTCTTACTCGTACAGTATTACAGCTATCTAAAACGTAATTCACATGCAAAGTACTATAACTAACACCTCGGCAAATCGCTTTTTTTTTTTGGCACTTCTAGGGTTAAATATTGAGAAAAACCCAGCACAGAGTTCCCCCTTATTTTTCTGAATAAAAAAGACATGCTGTATTGGGAGCTGCGGAAGGGCTCCCGTCCCACAGGAAGACCGAAGTTCAGGTTTAAGGACGTCTGCAAGCGGGACATGAAGACAACCGATATTGACCCCAATACCTGGGAATGCTCTGCTGACAACCGCCAGTTCTGGAGAGCCACTGTCAGTGAGGGAGTGAAGCGGGCAGACACCACCAGAAACAACCAGCTCGCAGACAAGAGGGCAAGGAGAAAGGCAAGGGCAGCCTCTGTAGCAGTGTCAACCCCCTTTATTTGCAACAAGTGTTCGTGAGACTGCCACTCTAGGGCGGGGCTCCTAAGCCACTCTAGGTTATCCCCAAACCTAGTGCTACACCATCGTCTCTCGAGACGAACGGATGCCGACGACGACGACAATAAAAAAAAAAAAAAAGACTTATACACAACGGGAGGTGTATGAGAAGGGTGACACCGGGACGAACGCGTGTCGCTGTCGGAGATCAAAGACATCAATATAGATAAGAGATGAGATAAAAGATGAACGCGTTAGCTTCATGGTCTATCATGACCGACAACGTAACCGATCTTCGGTCATCATAATCGTTTAATCGATTGTGTCTATGACCGAGATAATCGGTTATTATGACCGGTCATGCACAGATCTACCACTTACAAAGAGTATAAGAGATTAAAAAAAAAAAAATAAAACGAAGATTAATTTTTCTTTTGGTTCAGCTGTGTTTTCGGTTTTAGCCATTTTGGATTCAAATGTGTTCCACTGTATATGACACCATTATTCAGCTGTTCAATGTATGTTCTTCGAAGATGCATTCATCAAGCTACCATTTACAGTTTTACCAAACTACTGTGTGGATCTAGTCTGAACAATTTGATCTTGTAGGACAAATGCCTGCAACTCCTGGCACAGTCTGAAATGAAGCAAATGACAATAGTAGGCATGTTTTCTCTGCGTCATAAGAATCCAATTGGTTTTCTTTCTAAATGAAACTGTCATTTCAATTTAAAGGGATCCTGGACAATAGAACCATAAAATAATGTTTTAGTCATTTAGTCATGATAATCTAGGCCTTTTATTTTCGGTTATAACCATTTAGCCAAAAGTATTCACTAGAGGACTTACAATTATAACAAGACCCATTGTCAGATCTGTAGTATGACTGAAAACACAGACACCGTGTTCTATTGTCTTGTGCAGTAATACAAGAGACGTATACCTCAGCACAGATATTCAGAGTTGAACCACATTCCTCGCCATAGGCAATTCCTGAAAGTAAACATCATATGAGAGGGTTGTAATCATGTCTTTTATAGTGATTTTTCACAGAAATATCTCCTATAGAACATGCACAGCTTAAGGCTGAATGAATGAATTGAAATATAGTTTTTCGCATGCCAGAATTAAAGAAGTGGGGGGGGGGGGGGAGTACCCGGGGCACGTCCTGGAGATAGATTCGTTTATTATTACGGATAGACTCTATACCGCTTCTATCTTGGATTTCGGCTTCTCGAAAATAGATGTCTTTGAAATCTATCTCCTCCACAAAAGATCAGTGACTCGTGATGGTACTCAGGGAACGTGTTGTGTGGCATATTATCTAAAATGTTGCGTGCTTTCAGTTTTTCATACGCAAAGAAAACGTAGGAAATTTTGAAAATGCTATGTAGTGAAAATTATTATTATTTTTTTTTTTAAATAATAAAAGCCTCTTTCTTTTCTAAACTTACAAACAGAAAAGGCCACGTATAAGACCTAGGTACGTTTTTTTGGTCTGGTTGTGAAAATGGCATATGCCAGATGTCGTTAGAATCAGTCCAGAAATAAAAAGATAGGAGGCAAAATACTAAAAAAATTCGGGTTTGGAGAAAATAAGTTTAGCTTTGTTTCTTTGGTTGTTGGTTGGTTCTTTATTTTATTTATTAATTTTTTTTTTAAATGAAAATGTTACCAATAGATTTTTTTTTTTTTAAATTGGCTTTTATTCTTTAAGAAGCCCTTCTTCACGTGCTAGCCCTGTCTGCATGACTTCTGTGTCTTTTGTTCCTTTTTCAAATAGTGATTAAGCTAGCACTATGTGTAACAACCAGAAGGATCAAACGTTTGGTTGATAGTAGGCCGGGACATCTGTTGATTGACCAGGGGTTAGAATGGATTTATCGACTCTTTAATGCCAAGTTTTTATTCCGAAAAAGCAGGACCATAAAAACAAACAAACAAACAAAACAAAAACATTTTTTTTCTTTCTTGCAAGAACCTAGTTTTTATATATATATTTATCATATATACTATATATCACTTTACCTGATTGCGTTAATAGGTGCGTGTGTGTCTGTTTCTTTGGATAGCAATATAATTATTTTGCCGGGTAGTCTTTTCCACTGTGAAGCCATGGATAGGTTAAAAGGTAAAATTACGCTTTGACTTAGAGAGAATTAGAATGTATCTTTGCAGTGATACCAACTTAGGCAGAGATAATATTTACATCTGGGTTTGATTTACGTGCCCAACAGCAACTCAGATTTGTATAGATTTGATCACTTATGAAAAGGTAAATAAGATAACACGTTTAATCTATTTTATATGTCATTGTGTTTTTTTGTTTTTGTTTTATTTTATTTCTTATCCTAAGAACAGATATGTTTTATCTATTAATTAAATACTACAAGTACTGTAGAACATGTGTAAAGCTTGTAGAAGTGGGATCAATAAGCTTTATTTGTCCAGAAAACAAATTTCCATTCACAATTGAAGAAATACAAAATATAAGACGCATTCACATCATAGGCAGACTAAATATCACTCACAGCATTGGAAAGAAGCGGCCTCGTACTGCCGATGGCGGAAATGAATTTCTGAAATGCTCAGATTAGTTATCACGTTCAACAAACCTTCATTTCTTTCGGGATGATAGCGAATTGCTAATACAATGAGTGCATAGTCTTCCGAATTATGTTATATAGGCTTGTTGGTAAAGACGTCTACATTACAATAATGATTCCTATTTTGTTTATTTTCTTGATGCATCTATTTGTTTCCAATTTGTCTTTGTTCACGAGTATTTCCAGCCCTATCTGTTACACAAAATGTTAGTTATACTACTCTGCAGTGTGGATGACTAAAACACATTGCTTACGATATTGTCTATGTCCAATGATTTAAGTTTTCTAATAAACTGTACCGTTTCTTCCCTTCAGAGTGGACGAAAGAAGCATGTTCTTGCCAGTCCAATTTTATATCAATAGTTACAACTATTTACAAGCTCCTACCTGATTTAAGTATTCATTTTTAATTTCAATGGGTAGGAGGAAATCTTGACTGCAAGACCTCAGTGAAAATAATATATGAAAGTCTAACTTAAAGGTGTACAGATATATCATGGTGGAGAGGGTTACGATTGACCAAAAAGACGAAAAAGAAAAAAAGTCTGCCAAATAGAAGTAAGAAAACTTGTTGGTAATGAAGTCCCACTGTACATCTCAATGTCTGCAACACAGGGTCTTTTATTTTGTCAAAGACCCCGAGACTGTGTGCAATTGATATCATAAATGTTTATACCATTTTGGAAACTCATAACAATTTAGTCCTTACAGTATGTGGAAGGCCACTGGCATGAGGATAATTTACATTATTCGTACAGTTGTCTCTGCCACTGGTAAGGACTAAAGAATAGATTTTCCTATGAGATAACACAATTTGAAAAGTCATTATAAATATATATATTTTAGAGACAAAGAATGATAATATGTTACTTTTTAGATAACATGCCACATAATACGTTCACCAAGTTTCATCAAGTTCTATTGATGTTTCACGGAGGAGATAAATTTCAAAGATAGCTATTTTCGAGAAGCTTAAATACATGAACGCGGCCTTGCCATTGCTGCCGTATCAAAAGTTGCTATTTTTTTTTTTTTTTCATTCTTTCCCTAAAATTTAAAGCCACCGAATTCGAAGGAAAAGTGTAGAATATATATATATATATATATTTTATCACCTCCAAGGTACCCCCGGTTTGTATCTGTTTACATCTTTCAACCACCTGAGGCAGTTATCTCACCCCTCCCCCCCACACACACACTCAAAAAGTCAATGAGTCTTTATTAAAGCTTTTTTCCCCCTCTTACAGGGATGCTCTTACACGGATGTTCTTTGCACAGAATACAGAATTCCCGAAATGCTCGGAATATCAACCTTTTCTTAGAGAGGAATAAAGGAGTGTTGCTTTAAATGAATGTTGCTCTGAAAGGAAAATTGATCTGCCAGAAGGTAATTTGCAGTGGTCTGCATGCTTGTGAACGTAATTTGGAGAGACATAAATTATAAGCCACAAATAGATATTAAGCAAACTTACGTGAGCTAAAAGCTTCCGCGACAAGTGACTGAAGTTGAATCTGTGAGAGAAAGAGAGAGAGAGAGAGAATAGAAAAACAACAACTCTATGTTACTGTTTTATTATTTAAGTACTAGTAGAACTGCCCATAGTTCATCCATAGTCCAAGCTTAGCTAATGCATGCCAAAACTATCTGACCAATTATATCCCCCCCCCCTCCACCCCGGCCAGATGATACACCCCTCCTTCTTCCATGACAGTAGCAGTGTTGATTGATATAAACACGAATAAAATTACTTTATTTTCGACACTTTGTTGGGGTTTCAGCTTTGTCAGGTGAGTAAAGTGACAAAACTAACTGACCTAAATCTTGAGATTAGACAGGGCTCTGAATACATAGACGTATGTATAGGTTTATTACCACACATATGAGAGCTACACTCAGTATTCCACAAATATCAAAGGCTACTACAACTCGTCTCGGTAGGTAGACACATCATATAAAAACACTCATACTGAAAACAAAGCAATGCAATAGTATGTAGCACGTTGTTAATTCATTTGGCTGTTTATAATGTGAGCAAAGTGATAGCGTTTTGAACATTCATGTCTAAGAAGACCTCGTCATAATATAAATGTACAAAGTGAAACAATCACAACAATTTTAAAATGATCACGCTTGTTTTCAAAATAACAAGAAGCAAGTCTGTTGTTGACTGAAGATTGAAACTTGAGGAATACATGTACTCGGCCAGTCCATGACGTCATTGACTTTTGTTGGCTATGGCTAACGATGTCCACAAACGAGGTTTTATGTCCAAAGATTTGGACACCGAAAGTTGTAAAAAAAAAAAAAAAGCCCTTTCAGATTGTTAAGTTGCCTTTTCTAGCTGAGAGAAAGAGTTCAGATTCTGTTGCTAATGTTTATGGCTGATGTGCACTATGCCATTTGTGTATCTGTGTGTGTGCATGTGTGTGTGTGTGTGTGTGTGTGTGTGTGTGTGTGTGTGTAATTGTGTGTGAGTGTGTGTATGTGCTCTGTGTTGTTCCTTGGGAGGGGTGATTCCAAAGAAAAAAACATATGGACAGACATCGCTCTTTCATAAGCATTTTGGGATTTCTGAAGTAGTTTTTTTTATTCTCAATGACGACCAAACGCTGCTCTTTCTCCCATTCTCTGAGAATCACTTTTAATCAGTACTGCACTTTGAAAAAGTCAAGTTAAAAACAAACACACAAACAAAGACCGGGACAAACAGGCTCTTTTGTTCTTTGTGGGTCATTAATCAACTTTGAGATAATTAAACATAAATGAAATAAACTAATCATTACACTTAATGCATCATGCTCGTTTTTGCAGTCCTAAATTGTCAGAAATAGCCCTGTCTGCTGACAACAAAACGAAAAAAGAAAGAAAAAAGCAAAGAAAAGAAAAAAAACCGATTGTTGGAGTTTTTAGTGGGAGTGATCAAAACACAATTTAAAAAAAAAAGTATCTCTGGTGATGGTCATGTGGTGCCGGTTTAACAGGCACGGTTGTGATGGTGAAAAAGTGGCTGTGATGCTTTGAATGAGGCGATAAAAGAAAAAAAAAAGACCTTCCCTACTTCTACAGACAGCTTAAAAGGGCAATGCATACACAAAATGCATATGTATTCTTTACAAGTCCAAAGCATGGTTGGGGGAAGGGGGGGAGGGGGAACATTGTCATTATATGTAAGCATGCAAACTACATCGGGTGGGGGCCGGGAGGACGGGCGAATAAGTTCCTTATATATGCACGCTGCAAAATGGGAGAAAACCAGTTTCGGTCTGTTTACGTCTTTCAATCATCTGGAGGGGACTGTTTCGCGGAGAATACCATCTCTAACTAGTAAGCGTGCATTGGTGGGGAAAATCTTCCCTCCCTAGCTACGGTGCAAGGCTGAAAAATACCTTCCTTATCTATTCACTACACTGAAATAACTATTTTTAGAAGACCAGGAGAAAGAAGATAACTCGGTCAGAAATAAACATCAACATGCTTGCACCACTGACAGAATTCCGTCGGTTTCTGTCGGCCTTTGTTCGATGTGAAAATGGAAGACTATGCCGTTTTTTGGACAGACTTTCTTCAGATGCATTTGCGACTCTCGCGGAAATTCCATCGGTCTCTTTCGGTGTCCGGCTATAATATGATAGCACAGTTAGAGTATGAACACTTGAACATAATGATACCGATAGAAAGATCGTGATTCAGTTCGAGCGTTTTCATTGTCGTTTAACTTTCAAGACATGCAATTACAAAGTTCTGAAAGACTGACATCTATTTCAGAATATTCCAGAACGATATATGATCATGCAGGCTCTGCCTCTCAGCATAGAAATACTCCTACTTCTAGACCCGGCACGGTGCCCTGTCTGGGTTCCAGCGAAAGATGCGCGTACGGATATAGCAGAGAATCACTAGAAACATGGGTTGGGTAGGACATTCAAACTAACTCTTGCACAAAAGTGACATTAATAAATAAACGTGAAGTTATGTAAACGCTTTCCAAATAATAATGATAATAATAATAATAATACCTTTAAAGATTGCTTACAGAAAGCAAATAAGTAAATAGTAACAGTTGATACCAAATAGGTCTAAAGGAAAGCCTAGTGAAATTTACCAAATAGGTTCAACTGTAATGTGTCACAATCTTCCTTGATAGAAGGAGAGACACAAATATACTGACGGACGTTAAAAACGCAACACTTGAAAATGATTATATTTATCAAGTGTTGCGTTTTTAAAGTCTGTCAGAAGAATCATTTTTAAGTGTTGTGTTCTTAAAGTCCTTCTGTATTTAAAAATTAAAAAAAAAAGACTGGAAACAAAATAAGATTCCAGTCAGGTCCCAATTATCAAGCGCCATTGGTCATTTTCAATTCGGGCAGCCCGCACAGGCACCGTGCCGAGTCTAGTATAGGATCTATGTTCTTAAATTAAATACATGTAGTCATAATTTTTATACTTACCACGACCAGAGTTACGGTAAGAAGAACACAGAGACTTTGAAAATGTTGGTCTGCAGTCATTTTGTAAAGACACATACATCTATGTCTTGATATGATCTTCGACTGCAAAATGTGTTATGCAGGCAATCATCTTTATATTCGTTAATATAATATGCTTCCTGCCTGACGAGCCAACGGTGAAAATCATGCAATTAGGCATGTGAATAGATCTGTTCAGACATTTTTGTAAATAGAAAGAGAGAAAAACGAATGACAAGATGAGACGAAAAGTGCAAAAGAGGAAAAATTAGAGAGGGGAGGGGGAATTGGGGAGAAAGAGAGGGGGAGGGCCGGAAACAGTTTAGTTTATAGAAATATTTGAATCAACACGGTAGTGAAAGTTCTCGTGGCAAAATTCCCATCGCTTTATTCGTACACCTCTTTTTCAGCTCGATGGAGATGAATAATAATTGACGTAAGCGTCACAATATTCAAAAGCCAGAGCGTATGTCTGGATGTGGCAGAGTCGTGAGAAAAATCTCGACTTAATAAAATGTATGGCCATCATCCATGACGATATGGCTGTTGCATTAAAAGATTTCAGCGAACAAAATATATACACAAGATATAGAGATGGGCACAGAAAAAAATGAAAGCGTAATAATCCATCATCCTCATCATTCGCATATACTGTATCACTCATGTATCTACAGTATATACAATAATATCATGTATCTACAGTATACATAATAATATCTCTATTTGTTTGTTTATGTATGTATGTATGTATGTATGTATGTATGTATGTATGTATGTATGTATGTATGTATGTATGTATGT
>JBCAUA010565387.1:0-16455 GCA_038406235.1 Peronia verruculata
AAGTTTAGGGGGTGAGAGGAGGGACAATGCTGAGGGAAACGGATGGGGGGGGGGCCGATGGGGGGGCTCAGGTGGGCGCCACCTTTTTCATTCGATGCTCTTGTCCCTTGCTTCTCGTTTTGCCCTCTCTCATTCTTCTTGCTTCGTCCCTCTTCCTCTGCTTTCCTTCTTCCCTTCGCCTTTTCTTCCTTCTCCCTCTGCTTCGTGGTTGGTGTGGGGTTTGGTCCCAGCCAGCAGAGAAACCACTGAGCTATTGCTACCAATGAAAGATCTGTTGAGCTGTTTTATTTAAACCTGCAGTTGTTGTGAACATTTTTTTTTAAAAAGAAAGAAAGAAAGAGAGTGAGCTGTTTACATAAACTTTACTCAGGAACATCAACTCACTGGTGTTGAAAAAATTGAACACATTTCATATACAAGACAACGTGATGAAATCATGTCTCGTCAACCTGAGTAAAAGCTCAAAAATGGCAATTTAGTGGCATGGCCACTAATCAGCCATTTTATTTTCTCATTAAATTTTCAGTGGTCAAGAAGCGATCATACCATCATGGGGAAAATTCACCTTATTAAATGTATGGATTTAGCCAGTATATATACTAAGCGAAGTCTTGGAATCCCCTTACATATTTTGAATACAATTAATAGAATGTTCTTCAGATTTACATGGACAACAACATCACTTACAAAAAAGTCAAGAGAACTTCCATGTGTGGCCCATATGAAACTTCTGGCCTTTAGGAGTACATGAAAAGCAAGTTCTGGATCACTTTTTGTTCGAGTCTCCTGGTCCTTAAAAAAAGGCCCCCAGGACCAATTTCTGTTGGCTTTGTTGGATGCAAAACTGTTTTCTGGACCATTTTTTTGTATGACTGACTAAATCACAAAAAATCCCGAAGAGGCAAGCTGGTTCTGCAGCACTTTTTGTGGGAGCCTCCTACCCCCCCCCCCCCACCTCAAAAAGGCCCCGGGACCAATTTCTGTTGGCTACAAATATGCCCTCACCGTGGTCGGTGTCACCAGTCGGTTCAAAGCCGCTGAGCGCCTGATCAGGAAATAATCAAAAGAAATTACTGCTGTTCTGTCTGGCCTCAGTAGTCTATCCACGTTTTGCTTGAACAACCGACCTACAGAATTTGTATCGTGAACTACCGATTTTCCCTTCCTCCCGATTTAAAAAAAAAAAAAAAATGCGACATCAGTAACCCGCGGTCCGCTAGGCCCGAGGAGCTTGGTTAGGCATAATTGTCACTGCGGTTGGAGTGAAGGACAATATTCGAATAGAATAAAATGACAGACCGGTCAAATTTCACACCAAAGTTATGTCGGAATCGCCGAGATTCGATCTTTTCATCCCTCTTACGTAAATTAGCAGACATTACCAGTAGGCTAACATGATGATGCACGTTATGGGCACACCGTAATCCTCTGTCCGATGACTTACGCATAGAGACAATAATATGCATTCATAAATTAAGCATATCCTCCTCACCCACCCAGACTGAACGTGAAAATATCAAATGAGGGGAGGGATGGGACATCAGGCTTCCTTAACACAAATCGACCAAACGCCGTCCGCCGTGCACGGCCCGCCGTGATCGACACAGCGCCTTCCTTCACAGACATCGACCAAACGCCGTCCGCCGTGCACGGCGTGCCGTGATCGACACAGCGCCTTCCTTCACACAGATTGACTTATTTTTCGCCGTGTTACGGACGCCGTCTTTCATTTTGGCTTTGGTCTATCATTACGGACAGTCCTATGGATCTGGCACACTTATATCATCAAGCAGTTTATTCAATTACTTCAGTGATACTGAAGTTCTATGAACCAAGTAATCAATGGACACCAAAATGAGGTCAATTCTTATAGCTGTTTTCAGTTTTTTTTTTTTTTTAAATATCTGAAAAAAATGTTTACTGTCACCTGTCTTGAGCAAAAAATGATGTCCTGCCCAAATGATGTACTTCTGTCTTGTTTCCATTATTAACAATATATTACATGACCTCAACTGATTTTTTTTCCCCCTCATTTTGAATATGATCAAGGAGGAGACTTTTGCTTTTTATCCACGGCAAGAGAAATAACCCAGCATTTAGACTATTCAGGTTACTAAATAGTCTAATCCTGGTCTATGGGCTGGGATCTATTGTATGTGAGTGTTTCATAAGGGAGACATTTAAATGATTGTATCCTAAAGTTTCTATGACTGAAGATACATGAATGCATTTCTGATAACCATGAAGCAAATGGTGAGAGCTTTAAACATCAGCGTAGTGCGCATAGCCGAAAGATTGTGGCACACTGATAGACAAATATTATCTGTATTCCAAAAAAAAAAAAATGATGCCGAAGAACTGAATGGGATCATTACCCAAGTGTGCAAAGACCAGTAGCTGGAGCCTTCGTCATAGTGTTTGAAAACCTCTGACAGATCTCCCTCTATGCAGCAGTTGTCTCAGTTCTGGATTTGTAAATTTCTAGACTTTTATCCCAAAGAACAGATCTGTCATGCTCTAATGTGATCAGAACGTCTGTATCTATGCCTGATGTCTGCTAAAAATAGACAAGTATGGGTTTCTGTCAGATGTGGTCATGTGGACATCCATAGACACCCGAGCATTGTAGAGTGTTTTAACAGTGCCCTGGATAAGAGACTAGTCAGACACCAATATGCCCAAGAGATGTGGCTCCCTCTCAGCGAACACCCTTACTTTTTCTTGATGTTTTTACCATTGACTCGGGCATCCAGCACACTCACCCTTCATCTTACCCCTTTTTGTTTGTTTGTCGTGCTGTACAGTGGATGGTCTTTTGGGTAGTCAGACCTGTCGCAAAGATCTATACATTTAGCCATAATATCCTTGTACACATCTTCTGTCTTAATTCCTAGAAGTAGGCTGTCTGTGTCAGTGAAGAGAAGTTGACAACGCTCTCCGTACTGAGCCTTCATTTGGTTGTAGTAAAATTCATACAGGTGTTTAGAGAGATCTAGGATACACGTCCAACTTACACCGGGCGGTTATGAACCAAGCGGATGTTATGGACTTGGATGGCAAGGTGATCATCAAAATAATTTGCTTGAGCATAAGCTGGGCTGGCTGTCAAACGTCGTATCCTATTGTCCTCACTTTTTCCGAGTTTAACATCAACTCGCTTACGATGGTCCTCCATTGTCTTATCAAAGACTGAATTGTTCATCAGCTTATACAAGTCTTTCTCAAAGTTGATGGAGGCGTTTGTTCGAAGTTCTACATTCATTTGTATGTAGGGCTCCATCCACACCCTTTAGTTGAATACCAGAGCTCTTTGTATATTTTATTTTAGGCGCATGCCTAGAGATAGGTATAGCTATAGGCTGCCGTAATGTAGAACTTAGAGTTCCTTGTTGTGGAGGTTAGGTACCAGTTTTTCACCTCGACAAGCGTCCCCCAAAGGCAATTGTGTTGATACTCTGACATCCACTCTTTTTGGACCTTCATGCACTCTGGAGCTAGCAGATAAGTGTTGTGCTCCATATCAACTCTTCTGGGTACTGCAGATCCGCTTGCACAATATAGCCCTCTGGACTGTCTGCTGGATGATCTGCGATGGCAAGCACAGTACACAAACAGACAGAGAAACAGACACGAAACTACAGAAGTGCATCCATCTGAAATTTGGCACAAAAAATTCTTGTACAGAGATCTATGTTTCTACTTACAAAAATTCGAAAGAAGATTATTATAGTCAGCTGCCTAAACACTGTATTGTTCAGATGAATCCATACATTGAGGTTCAGTGAAGACTTTACATTCAAACTAACCCATGTAATTATAGAGATAGTGCACGTTAAAATAGGACCACAATAGATAAAAACAGAATGGCCATTGTGTACATATCATTGTGATTTATTTGCAAGATAACAAAAATATGACTTTCAAACTGATAATAATAGAATTTCAATTTTCAGCATACAGCTTATAAACTGTTAACAAACACAAGGTTCAATATGAAATCGCCTATGGTCTATTGGATAACACAACCATTAAAGAATGTTCCATTTGTGCAATGTTAAATCTTGCCTGTTTGAACAGTGAATCGTTGCAACTGTAGAGACGTTTGCATTAAGCTGATATTCCAATTAGCATGTCTTTAAAATAAAACAAACTTGTTACACCAAGTCTACAATTAATGAACTGGTTTTCTAGGAATGGTTTCCACAGACTGCGCAGCAAAAGCTTGTAAAATGATAACTTTTTTGTGAACAAATATCGGTAAGACTCCAAACTTCTCCATTAGTGATGGTGCAAAAGTTAATTCAAACAGGTCGAAGAAAATGAAAAACAGTGTTTGAATTATAGCTCCTACAGATAGTAGAAAAGTCTTGTCGTTTGGTCCCGTCACGACCACATAATGGATAACTTGCATGAAAAGCCAGAGAAAGATCAAGACAACGATGGAGTGACTCTATGAAAGTCACAATCAGTGCCCGTAATAATTATGTCCCCTCTACAGGTTACTCATAGCAGGGCTAACAGAAGCCTACATCTCATCAGAACGATGCGCGACCCATAGTTGCATTACCTGAAACAAAAAAAGAAGGAAAATGGCGGTCCAAAATCAATGAAGTAGGATTTGTAGATGACCATGTGTTATCCGCGGTGCGACGTTGCGCAAACGATAAGGAGATGGTCTCATACAAAATCAATCTTATCTGATTGATTTAAGAGCGCCTTTTGTTTCTTCAAGCAACCTAACTACCAATCGCTCACAAGGACAATTAACCTAACGCTACCAGCGAACACAAAAACTGAAGTGTTCGAGATAGAATTAGGCAATTTTCACAAGTATCTCGGGAAATAGTTACCCACTCTTCACTGGACATCAACCATTCTGATTGCCCTAATTCACCAGGCCACACTAAGATGTTATCAACTGGTCATTGCACAGAGTTGTAACCTGCGTCCTCTGTACGATGTGACCTGTTAGATTCGTGATGATATGAAGTTACGTAGAAATGAGAACTCAACTGTCCCTTTCATAGTGGCACAAATTGTAGTTCAATTATAGTGTAAATTAGACACTTTGCATATAGTAAACTACTCGCTCCATACTGATATAAGCCAGTCTGTTTTGAAATGGTGTAAACTGATCGCTCAAAATTGATATAAACTGGGTCACCTGTAATAGTCCAAACGTCTCGTTTCGTGATGGTACAAACTGGGGTTCTGTAACTGTAATGAGGCAAATAAGTAGCTCTGTAGATTCGCCCTGTTGATATATAAACTTCTCCTTTTGTCGAAATGATACAAACTGGGGATTCTGCAGTGATGATAACCTGTCGTATACAGTCTGTTAGCTCTGAATTGATGTGAACTAGCCTGTTATGAGTGATGGTGGAGGTAGTTGCCCCATGGCGCCACAAACTGCATCTTCTTTAAACATTGTTTTTCACTGATTCGGTGAAAATACACTTTGGTGTTCTGAAGTTGTACCATCCAGTCGATGTGCAGGTATGTAAACTGCTTACTCTGTTCTGATCTAAAGCAATCCATTTTGAGGTGATGTAAACTGGACTCTCTGTGGTGAGACAAAGTGGATATCCTCTAACAGCCCGAACTACTCATTTAGTATAATCATGTAAACCACTAGCTCTATAGGTATCAAATTTACTTGCTCTGCAAAGTAACACTAGCACACTGCCTGTTTTGTAAGCTTGAAATTTGTTTACCTATCAGACTCTACTGTGATACAATTTAATTCAGATACCAGCTGCTGCAAACTTATTGTTTCTGTAGAGCTTTAGACAGTTTTATCAGAGGTGCTATTGGCTTCTGTACTTTTTTTTAGTTTTTACATTCTTGTTTTATTAAAAGCTTATTTCCTAAGGAACTGACCTATTTCAGCATAGCTGTTAGAATTGGAAAAGAATGCAGTAGAAAATAGTTTGCACTGTAGAGATCTTAACTCATTTATATAACGTTATAAGTCGTTTGCCTGTTATGTACATATGGATGCATTGGAAAATAAAAGGTCAGCATTTATCACATGCTAGGACGCCCCAGCTACAGTAACAGCTGCCGCACTCTTTGGACTCGAACGTGGATCCATCTGGATACTCCTGGAAAAGAAAAAAAAAGAGGGTTGTACCTAAATAAGAACTTGAGCGAACTAAAGATTCGTTCTCATAATTTAGACACAATTGTGATTTCATGCTTGTGGTTTGCACTCTGACACATTAATATAATGGCGGTATAATCTCTGCTGAACTTGGGGGACTTTTATGGATCAATGGATAGCTGAATGATTGATGGGTGGATGGATGGATGGATGGATGGATGGATGGATGGATGGATGACCGGACAGCTACGATGATGTATAGATGGAGTGATTCATAAAGAATATATGGATTGATTGATGGATGGATGAATGGATGAATGGATGGATGGATGCATGGATGGTTGGATGACTGAACAGATAGATGAATGGATGGATGGATGGATGGATGGATGGATGGATGGATGAACGACAAAATTAATGTATGAAAGAAAGAACAAATGAACAAACGAACGAATGAACGATGCGATTATGGACTGAGGAAGTGATAGATAGAGAAAGTAAATTCATAAATGCGCAATGAATTAAATGGAGGAATAGAAGAATAAGTCGAAAGGAAAATTGCGTGCTATTCCATTTCATTTTCATACCAGATAATAATTATAATTAATGAGTTTCATTAGACTATGAGACATTATTAGTACGATATCAGGTTAAAAGTGAACGAAGTTTAGAGTTTGGTTGATAAAGTAGTGAACGCAACGCGACAGCCATAGAACTTCTCAGAAAAAGAAATGCTGTTTCTTTATCGGAATCGTAGTAGTGAAATATAAAGAAATCTTCCTGATAAGGTGGTTTACCTAAATGTTGGTCTTTTGAACTCCGGTTCAAACGCTCCTGTTTCTAATCCCGTCTGGCCTAACATTTGGCCTTTGCGAAAGATACACATATTTCTTGATTTGACCCGCGTTAAAATGGGTATCGAACTATTCTCAGTGAATGTTATTGTGAGAGTGATTAGGATATCTCTGGTGGAGTGGTGAAACCTTGTAACCCCACAAAGGAACGTTTTACAAGAGAGACAAAAAAAAACTGATTTACCATTGAGTAAGAAGATCGGTAGGAATCAAAATTTGCTAGAGGCAAATGAAAACATTTTTGAAACTTAATTACTACAATTAATATTGTTATGCTCTGGGATGAGAGGTTTCATTACGTTATTTCTGTCGTGATGAAACCACGTCACCAGCGGACGGGAGGGTTGTGAGGTTTCATGAGAACAATGTTTGTGGGTAGGGAGTTTTCAGGCAGAGCATTTGGTTGAGTCAATAATAATTACAAGAAGAAGAGAGCAAACATTTCTGAACAGGTAGAAATTTCCAATAGCTATGAACATTTATACTGAATTTTTACGTTGAATATTCAGTTTTGAAATCATCTTTTCAAATCTGACGGTAAAGTTTTGAGTTCCTTTAAAATTTAGCCTCAGTGATGTGAAATGTCCTTGGTATGAATTGCTAATTTATTGTGAACCTATTTCAGTCACAATAATTTCAGTATATTGCTGGCACTGGTGGTCATGTTAAAAATTAATCTACTAATTGACGTTTTTTTTTTTTTTTTCCTTTACGAGATGAATAAATGTATGTACATCCTATAAGTGTATATTTTAAAGACGAGATCCACATAGAGGGAACAGGCTAAGCTTTATTTTTCTGTGTTGGATAAAAAAGATACTGGAAGGGGGGGGGGGGGGGTTCTAAAGTTGATGTTGAAAGAAAAAAATTGAAAAAAAAAAAAAAGATGAAACTAACCGGCCAGCCTACTACCTTAAACATATGAACAGTGTATCAATGGACAAAGTCTGATCCTGTATGACAACAAATGGCTGAGATTTTAGATTTTGACTCAGCTCAGCTACGAAAAACAACAGACATGACAGACATGAGAAAATGGACAGTAAAATGTAAAATTCAAAACAATAAGGCATAATCTGTTCATGTAAAGACATTTTTGGGGTTCAAACAGGTAGAAGTGAGTTTTGGCAATTTGGCGATCTAGGCATAATCCACAATAGAATTTCATTGAAACCCTCAAATCGATAATTTGACCCCATCTTGGTGAAAACCTCAGTCTCTGATTATTCTCTACTCATTTGTAATCTTATATTTTCTCTTGATTATTTCTAAATGTGGATTTCTGTTCATTGCTTTCAAGATAGACAAATTATTTTTAAGACTAACGAGCGTTTTCAGTTGATCTATAACTTATTTCTACTAAAAAAAAATACTAATTTTTAAGTACCAATCTTTCTATAATGATATTTATTCATGCTTAAGAAATGGGGATTAAGTCTAAATAGTAACATACAATGAATATCTGCCAAGTAAATAGTCTGTACTTTCTGTAATGATGACTCCAGTACTTATGATCAGTTCACCGTATAATATACTGCAAGACATTGTTCTCGTGTAGTTTTAAGGGATACTGTAATATAGTTTTGGTGATAAGTTTTTGTCTAATTTCAACATCAGAGCTTAAAAAAAAAAAATTTTATAGCAAGTAAAATATTTACTTTCATTTTATGGAACAGCATTGAAATGTTTTTGGTGCCACATACTTGAAACATGTTTACTGTGTATGGAAAGTCTAATGGCAAACAAATCTTTTCTATTTAGCACATAAGTCATTTGACACGTTAGGGTTTAATGCTCACTTTTCCCAGATGTATACAGGACGGGTACATGTCAATCACAGCTGCCGTGATACACCAAACCATGGTGAAGACCAAGAATGCCAGAGACAGGAACAAGCGAACAGCGGACATCTCGTGGAGCAAAGGCTGGATGCTGGATATAATCAGAGAGAAGCCTAGGATGAGGCTAGAGAATGCGCAGAATGTAGTAATCGCACATACTGCTGTGCTTGGCCCATTATATAGGCGCTGGTCCATCATAATTTCTGGTACTTGATCGTGGTGGGCCGTACGGAGTCAAAGTGTCATTCAGCAACGCTGCCACTCTCTTTTCCTCTTTGTGTCTCTCTCCCTTTCCCTTTCTCCCTCTCTCGCTGTCTCTCTCCCTCTCTCTTTCCCTTTTCTCTCTCTTCCTCTCTCTTGTCTCCCTCTTTTTCCCCTGTTCTTTTCAAAGTTTTTTTGTTCTCTTTTACTTTTGCTTTTTTTTTTTTTACACTTCAAATCCATTTAATTTTTACTGTCACTTGCCCATACAAAGGGGCTGTTTTTGATCTCTTTCTTCCATTTGACGGACAGAATGATGTGGCACAAGCGGTGTAAAGAATAAAATCTGTGCTGTCTGTCATTTGAAAGAAAAAAAAATCTCACAAAACTGGAAACGAAACAAACAAAGAGATATAAAAACAAGCAAGCAAACAAATAGATTGATACATTATCATGCCAGTCGTTTTAAATAATCAACGCAATATTTTCATATTTTTTTTTTCTTTTCTGTACGTGTTCAGCACTTTGTATCTGATTGAGGGGTTTAATAAGGTTGCTCGAAAATAGTCTCCCACAACCACCCGCATTTACTGAATTTTGTCAATACCATTCCCACATATTTCTATAACTCTCTTCTACCTAACAAGGAGAAGAACAAGAAGAAGTAGAAGAAATAGAAGGTTGTAGGTTGTGTTGGGGTTTTACGGCACATCAGCACCATAACGGCCATATTGTTGTGCCTAACACGGTAGGTATATTTACACGGTAAAAGTAGAAGAAGAAGAAGAAAAAGAAGAAGAAAACGAGAGAGAAGAAGAAGAACAACGACAAAACAACAACAACAAAAACAACGACAACAATAACAATGACAAACTGACAGATTAACCCCTAGGCGACCTAATTGTTATATATAATATGTATTATTATCAAAACGTTTCAGCACAGTATTCCTCAGGTATGTTACTATAAACTCAAGGTTATTTACCAGAATATATATATATGGTCCAATTCCAAATGTGCCCTAGAATAAGATAATAACAAACAAACAAACACACATACCAACAAACAAACATACAACCAGACAAATAAACACACAAACAAAAAAAGACAAAGAAAGAAAATGACAAACACACAAACAAATATACAGACAAACACAAAAAAACAGATAGACAAACACACAAAAACAAACAGACAGAGAAACAGATACGAAACCTACAGAAATGCATCCATCTATAATTTGGCACAAGAAATGGTTGCGCAGAGATCTTTGTTTCTACTTACAAAAATTCGAAATAAGGTTATTATATTTCAGGTTATTCGAAAAGATAAGAATTGAATAATAGACTCGCGAAGGTGTTTGATCCGAATTTTACTATGATAGAATATGAGGATGGGAATTGTCAATTAGGTATTATTTTCAAAATCACATGACCTAGTGAACATCGCTCTTATGTGGCTTTGTTTACTTGCTCTGCGCATGGCAGACAAATCTGGACGAATGATGAGCTCTCAAACTCGTCACATCATATAAACAAAGCCACATGTGAGCGATGTTTCCTAGGTCATGTGATTTTGAAAAAAATACCTAATAAGTAGGTTCTTTGCTCCCACCCGCAGGCGGTGAAAGCCTGCGGTCCGTAGGGTGTCTCCCGTGGAATGCCGTTCTCAACGTTCCAGTGACGATATCCCTTCTCCCTCCTTTGCTATTACCTTCTATCCCGCTCTGTTTCCTATTTGATCAACCATTTTGCCATGTAGTCGTATCTCACCGTAATCGACGCAGTATAGCCATGATCGTGCTGATCTGCGGTTAAACCCTAACACAAACAAACTACAGCGACTGTGTGGAAGCCAGAGAAGGGCCCCAGGGGGTGGGGGTGCGGGGAGGGGAGCTGTTGAGGTTAGCATATTGTGCTATGGGATGGAGTAAATCAGATTGTTTTGTGCTGGTTGAAAGGCTTACAGAAACAATCGTGACCGTTTTCAGGGACGTCAGATGTCCTACTTTAGAAAGATTTCCTACTTTTTGGCAGTCAGTATTTTCTCTTTTGGCCCCAAATCCGGTATTATTTACCATGAACATACTTCAGTTTTATGTGTTGCCAAAGACTATGCCAGAAACTTTTCCTACTTTTTCATGTAGATTGACATCCCTGCGTATTATTTTGTTCTGATTCTATTGTGCTTTGACCCCCCCCCCCTCCCCCGATAGGAGAAGAGCTAGAATCGAGGGAAGGGGAAAGTGAAAAAAAAAGAGAGAGAGGGAGGGGGGGGGGGTGACGAGAGGACTATCGAGGTTAGCATTTGCTGTAAGAAGGAGTAAATCAAAATTGTTTTATGCTCACTCTGTTGTGCTTTGACACCCCCCCCCCCTCACCCGTCAGACAGGAGAAGAACTGGAGGAAAGGGCCAGGCTTGTGTTACTGACTGCGATTGGCTGTTACTGGTAGAGCAGCTTGCGTGCAGAATTACATTAATGATTATACAATAGACGGGTCCTTATCCCGTTCGATATCTCTCACACTTTCAGCAATAGGCACAATTCAGTCCTGACAATAGCACAGATCACCTTTGTTCCGAACCTCTGATTATTATTATTATTATTATGAGTAGTAGTATGACCTCGACTGAGGAGGAGGAGTATTTCTTCTAATGGTATCATCATTTTTGTTATTGATCTTCCTTGCTTGTCAAATGGCCGACAGAAATCTGCTTATGACGACGAAACTTTTCCGAGACATCTTTTTCCCTGTCAATTTTGGTGGTTTTTGTTGTTTAATTATCATTTTTGCTATTTGGTCAGTTCATTTGTTACCCCGGCGAGGTTTACAATAAATAGGCTCTCTGCTCCCACCTGCAGGCGGTGTAAGCCCGCCATCTGTGGGGTGTCTCCCATGGAGGGCCATCCTCGACATTCCAGGGGAGACATCTCTTCTCTCTCTCTCTCTCTCCTTGTTCCTGTCTTCTGTCCCGCTTTCTTTCCTTTCTTCCTCTTGACATGTAAACGTATCTTACCGTTTTGACACAATATAGCCGTAATCGTGCTGATGCGTCGTTAAACCCCAAGACAACAACAACAGCATATTGCAGTTTTAGCTACGCCATTAGATCTTGTTTCATAGTCGTTTAACAGGTCATGCTTTGACAGAATGCAGCTGTTTGAAGTGATGCAATACAATGGGTTTTATTATTGTGAAGAGTTACATTGAAATGGCCTATGTGTTTGCAAATAGCAAAAGGGGTATGAGAAAGGCCGTTTTGTTGGAGAAGTTAGAATAGGTTATGTCACTTCCTTATACCAATGGAAGTAAATTATGTAAAGCAATCGCAATAAGTTAAAGAAGGAGGTAAAAAAAAAGGGGGGGGGGGAGAGAGACAGAGAGGGGAGAGAGAAAAGGAAAGAGCCGACTGTAAAACAGCAGATAGACTTAATATAATTATTAAACTTGAGAGTGAGAGAAGAAGGGAGAGAATGAGAGAAAAACATAAAGAAAAAGAGGTTGATGATGTGAGAAAAGAAAGATACAGACATGATAACAAGTCCAAAAAAAATAACTTTATTAGACATGGGGCGTGGCAGAGCACATTTTGATGTTTTCATTCTCATCCTTGATGTTTTAGATAGCAAACAGACATGCCCCAAGAATGCCCATGATGAAGATGAGTAGTGTTAGAGGAGAGAATGTGAAGAGAGGAAAAGTCAAGTGAAAGACAGATCTAGGATAAAAAGGGAGATAATTATAAATCCTATAATTATACGGCCATGTGCCTAATCTATGTTCATGTTCACATCTTTTCACTATATTCCCGCTACATACGGTTGGGATCGATGACCTCAGCATCTCAATCTAATCCAGGATCATTTTGTTAGTTCACTTAGTAAGACACTGTAGGCTGCAGGGATAACAAAACCCATGATTTACCCATTACTTTTTTCACCCTCTGGACACATTCCTAGGCTTGCCTACTGGGGGATACTTTGGTGGCTTGGTACTCTGTACTGGTACATGTGAACTCACCCATGCTTGCACTCCACGAACGGCCGGATCTGAAAGTCCGAAGACTAGAAATACAGCTGACCGAATTAAGAAATGGTGTCAGGAATCGCTGTGAAAATTTCTACCCAAGATTGCTACACATTTCTCGGGGTCAGATGATCTCTTCTGGCGTTTTTTTTTCCTGAAGGTAAATTATATTTTGAAGGCTAGCCCGGACTCTAAGCATCATAAATTGTATGTTTGGGACTAGACAGCTAATCGATTATGTCTCCAAATCACTGGGCTCAGAGGCGGAATTTTGAGGAAGGAGGATCGTTATTTCTCTGGACCAAGTTACAAAAGCGCCTCAGCCGTCATGACTGTTACATATAGGACCATTCGTATATTCGATTACGTCACTTCATCACAGCCTTGGTCATAGATACGTGAGAACGGGTGTTGTATCTCAAGTATTTATACTGTCGATAGGGATCGACTCCTCGGGATCGATATCTGTGAACCCTTCAGCTGTATTGATTTCATATCAAATCCAGTATAGTGATGGGCAGGGAGATTAGACTTTCAGTCACAGCGTCCTAGGGGTTATGGAACCAGACAGATTGATTACGCCACAAAGATATAGAATCTGCGGTGTATAGTACCTACCACTTCCACAACTACTATTACTACTACAACAACTATTTCTACTACTATCAATACTACCGCTCTACTACTACTTCTACTACTATTAATAACTACCATTTCACTACTACATCTTGCACACCTGCTTGTACATGTACTTCTACTATAGACCTATAGAGCTGTTTACTCACCTCTATGGTTCGCTGTTTGCGATTTGCAGTTATGAGAGTTCGATATGTTCAGAATCTCTCAATACTAAGGTGGAAGCAGTGAGCACTGTCTATGTTTCACATTGTGATGTGTCGTATTGTCACACAGACATTCAGCTGTATTTGTTAACATTGTGAAGAATACATACAGGTCATAACTGTGCAATGTATTTTTGTTTTAAAGACAATGATAGAAAACAAATAAGATCAAGTGACTTCCTCATTAAGTTTGTTTCACGTTTTGTTTTATATGTTTCTTGCTCTAACCATTGGCACTTATGTGTGTCAGTCTTTTATTTCATTGTCCCCTCCCTGTATTCCATCCACCCATCCATCCATCCATCCATCCATCCATCCATCCATCCACCCATCCACGGTTATAGTTACGGTTTTGGTAAGCTTTTCAACCTCCTGCCGTAGTGGTTATCTCAGCTGGTCCTTGACGTAGTAAGAAATAATAAAACACTTAATTGTGTTTTGGTCTCATCCATTCACTCATCGTTTTCTTCCTTTATCTATCAACGGTGTAACTACCCGTCCATGCTTCCACTTGCCCATCCATCAATTCATCTTCTAATTACTTTAAATAACCTACTTTATATACTGTCTCTTTGTCCCTTTTTATAGCATCTAATCTTGGTAGACCTGGTATCACTCTATAATTATTCTTTCTCATATAGAATCTGACTGAAATCCCTATCCATTACAATAATTTAACTGTCACTCATAATATTCTTATATTTAATACTTCAAATAATTATCAGTGTTGGGCATCAGGGCGGCATTACAAAATCCGATTGAATCAACGTGAGTGACGTATTTCTGTCGTTACTGGTCGTGATTTCAACTGGAGCATGGGATTGTAATCATGAATGACAATGCTATAAATCCAGGTCTGAAATAGAGATAAGCATTGATATTTATGGAGCGACCCTTATATCTGGGAGATGAATCCTCGTAGTGGCACACCAAGAGATTGAGCTGTCCTGGATCCATTTGTTAAACTTTGCAATGAAACTCTTCTCAAAATCGCATGCAATAAAAGCCAAATACGAAAAAACTAGGTTTGTATGGGCCTTTGAGATTGTATGGAGCCAGTGTGTGTGTGTGTGTGTGTGTGTGTGTGTGTGTGTGTGTGTGTGTTTTCTATGAACATTAACCTGATCCGGGATAATGGCATTGCTTCCTTTTATTTTTTCGTGAATTTCGCACATAAGGTAAATTAGGCTTTGATGGATTGAATTGCGGCCTGGTTGTCATTTCTGAAGCATGATAAAACATCTTTAGAAAGAGTTCGGTATTTCAGTAGTAATTATTAATGACATCCTTAGGGTTAACTTTGGACTGTGTCAATAGCAATAACTGTTGCATCTGTACTCCTTGCTTGGGACTGAGACTTGTCTTATCATCATTGATTTCCTATCTCGAAGCCACAATCTTGGCTTTGGATAGGTGGCCACAAAAGTAATTTGACCTTACATCTTCAAATTTGTGTCGCCATCAGGATCTAAACGTTATATCCCATTTCATTAACCGTCTTTGTGCTGAGTTTTATTTCATGTGCATGTTGAAAATAGGCAAATTTGCAAATCTGTGACTTTGTAGACTACATGCGGCTGCAGTGCGAGAGTTAGACACAGATGCACTGTGGCCAGGGCCTAAACTAAAAGTGAGTATTCAATGGGTTAAAGCATAAACTGCCATTCTTTAACTCTCTTAAGCGGTATGGAAAATGCCTACATCATCCTTCTTGCTCTCTTTGTTGTTATGAGTGATTTTGTTTGTTTGCTCCTTTGTTCTTTGTTGGTTTGTCAATTTGTTGGCTATTTGTTTGTTTGTTTGCTTGACAATTTCTTTGTTTGTTATTATATTTTATTTACTTATTGTTTGTATGAAATTGCCAAACATGGAAACGTTTCGTATAATAAACGACATTTAATTTTATTTTAAACATCACTAGCCATCGATAGAATCACAACATTTTTCTCGGGTTGCATCAATTCTTAGAGTTCCTTATTTCATCACGTCGTTTCTCTTTTTTTTTTTTTTTTCGTTCCTCAGGCACGATTTTCTCTCTAAAATTTCCTGACATGCAATTTCCCAGATCATACTTTATTGTCCCCACAGCTGCACTCGATAACATCTGGACCGCTGCAAAATAAGCTCATGGCTCATGATAGAAATAATTTCATCTGCCACAACCTCCTCCTGGTCTTTAATTTTAAATCAATCCTACTCTTTTTTTTTTTCTTGTTTTTTTGTTCATGTGAATAAACATCTTTGTTGTATATCTGTCTTCGTTCTGTTCATAATAACTGTGTTGGCAGGAATCGCAAGGAGAAAGAAGAAAGCAATTACAGGTTTTTCTGGTTGTTGTTTTTAACTGCATGTTTCTATGTTATTATTATCATTTGAATGATGTAAATATAATTTGTTAAAACTTCTCCTCTTAAGCGCTCATCTCTATTTTAATAAAAAAAGAACAAAAAAAAGAACAAAAAGAGAGATAGTGACGTAAAAAAAACAAAAAAAAAAGAAAACAAGACAGATGACTAACTTACTAACTAACTAACTAACTAACTAACTAACTAACTAACTAACTAACTAACTAACTAACTAACTAACTAA
>JBCAUA010565498.1:0-16454 GCA_038406235.1 Peronia verruculata
ATAGATAGATAGATAGATAGATAGATAGATAGATAGATAGATAGATAGATAGATAGATAGATAGATAGATAGACAATGCTCTCAAATCTTAGTGACTGGCACTTTCAACCTAACGTTCATTTCCTTACTGTAAAGACTTACAAATCCTCACAGAAATGTGCACGACTTTATGACTGTGATCGCCTCTCCTTCGGCATCATCTGCCATCCATTACGGATGTTGTGACTAAACACAGTGTGCAACAACTCGAGGGCCACTTCAAAAGCTCGTAAGCGGATCTGGTGTCTCGTGGCCATGTTGCACATTCCGAGGCTACGCACGTGGGAAGATTTAACTCGTCATTCTCCGCAATTGTTTTTTAATGAACGCTCCATTTAGCGCGAACTGATGAGGGAGAACTGGTTCAAATTGGAGAGGTCGCTCCCCTTTGGGTGAAACAGAAATCCAGTGTGATACTCTAACATTCTCCAGATTGCAAAGCGGGCGCCACAATATCATTCTTGAATTCAGTTTTACACATTGGTTTGAATTTATAGAGGAATTAAACAGACATAATATTACACGGAATTTTAAACCTATGAGTATATCCGTTTTAAATCATATAGACGTTAGATGTATAAAGCACTTCCATTGTTTTGAATTTTTTAAGTGAATAGAGGAGTGAAGTACAAAAGTTGGAACTACAATTACCTTGAATTATATTTATTGAAAAGCTGGATATGCAGATCATAGAATTTTTAAAGCTGTGGTTGTACTGATCTGAATTTTATCAAGACATTAGATATATGAAACACAAAATTCTTAGTCGGTATCAGTCATGTCCAGAAATTTCAATCTCAGATTAAAAAATAAAAAATAAAAATACATGCAATAACTGAAATCATAACCCAGATTTTATATATATATAGCTAAAAATGTAAAAATGTTTTGTTAAGTGTCAAGAAAGGCATTGAAATGGAACCCACAAGTAAACAAATGAATAGCGAAACCATGGTAGACGTACAGTGGTGGTGAAATGAGGACAGCTAAATAGACATGGATCCAGTTGAAAAGAATCGTTCTCCAAGAAGAGTGTTGTTGATGCCCTAATCCAATCCGGATCAGTGGGAACAATAATCAGTGATTAATCGCATGCTTTTCGAAACAGCTCACTATTGAAAATAGTGGGAAAATACATAATTTATATTTCGAAGAGTATTTGATTCTCTAAGTGTATTTTGGTCCAAGTTTATTTGTATGAATTCATTTTTTTTTCCAAGGAAGAAAATGCAACTAAACATACAATTATAGTTGAGCAATATTATTTCTCAGGTCCTTTTGATGACATTCTGTCTTGGTCATGTGGAGCATTGGCGGCTTTGTCTTTCGTTCTTTTCTGAGAAAACAAATATTCAACACGTGAATAGGTCAGAAGAATGGCGCAATAACGTCACATGAGCCCGCCGGCCGAGAGGGATGGAGCAGCGTAAATCTCGGTGTTTGTTTGTAGAGAGGTCGTGTGTGACTGTGCGCGCAATCATCAGGAGAACTCATCTGCAGATTGCTGGCTGGACATTCTCTGTTCCTGCAGGAACAGGAACTCACACTCGCTCTCCCAGTGAGATCTTTGCCATGTGTGATCCTATTGAATATGTTACAAAGGCCAGTCCCCTGTATGCCTTCAAAACCTGCTTATATGTTGTCTACGCTCTAGCTGCTGACCGTTTATTGTTCTAACAACTAACAACAGGAAACTGGAGTAGCAATGATTAGTGAAAGAATACCTTTTCTTGCCTAGCCACACCATAATGGTCATTGCGTTGTCCAAGTCACAGTAGTCGAGTGAATGCTAAAATTCTGCAGATATACTGAATCCAACTTGAATTTCGCCATGAACTGAAACCGCAGGAAGCTTTTACCTCATTCTCAACAAGGAGTTATGAATTTGTATCTGGTGTAATATTTGATTATTTTTAATTGTTTACTAGGTTGGCTGTGTATAAAATATTCTTTGGTTATGAGATGTTTAAAAAAAATAATAATAATTATTATTATTATTTTGTTCTTTAACTCTTATGTGCTCAAGACTTACAAAGATGTATGTCAGGACAAGGGATTCACCCCACAGAATTAGAACAAACGCAGAACAAACGGGATGTCCCTCATATGAATCCTTAAAGCTTCGGCTTCCATCTTGAATTGCCTGCTATTACGTAAAGAAAGTTTCCCTTGGACTATCATGATCTGCTATTGTAACTCATTCTCTTAACTAGCCCTAAGCCCTGTTAACATATCCCACACCAATGACTAGCATATCTCACAGGTAAAAGGATCATTGACAGGTCATCATTCTGTATAGGCATGATCTGTCCATTCTGTTTAACATCCAGTATTGCGATTGGAGTTTTTGTTATCATATTATAGAGACTCAGAGCCTGATCACTGCAGGAAGTGTCTGTATTACCTCGGCGCATTTCTCATGTTTACACCTAGGTCACATGCGTGCTGTTGACCTTGTCAGGGCTGATTATTTAACTGATGAGCAATTTTATTGCCAGAGCTGAGTGTGCAGAGAGTGATGAGGAGCTGGAAACACTTGAGCAGTGTTACATTTCTGGAAATCTCTGCAGATCATTGGGAGAAAACATTGAGCGGTCCTCAGTCTGAGAGCTAGGAAAAATTCTGTATTGCTCCCACTCATAAGGGAACCCAAATTTTGAATAATCATCGCCACGTGTTGCAAACCAACTATTTAAATCTATGTCTGACTGACTGAATATCCATCTCATCGCCACATTTTCAAAGACGAAGTCATTTTTCTAAATAAGATTATAAGATTTAGAATAAAGAAGGGCTTTTATTATTCAGACACAGTCATAAAACATTGTTATATTCATTGGTTTTATTCTCTTCAGTTTTTCCATTCCTCTCATCTAATAGAGCAGCGCACATCTGAAAGTCTAGGAATTAAACCAATCAAACAGACAGGCAGATGGCAGACAGACAGATCAACAGACACATTAGGTCTCCTAATTGCCTGTGACGATTTCCACATAATTATTGTATGGAAGTGTTTACGATTGGCTGAATATGAATCCATTATTATCTTCAGTCCGTAAATATTGACGGAAGACCAACAGCTGAAGGATGAAAATCCCAAACTACGGGACAGAAGTTTTCAAAATTTGACAAGGAGAGCCACATGAATGGCTTCTCTTAATAAAGTAATGGAGGATCGTTTGGCAGATTATCTGACCTTTCCAAAAGAGGGATTCGTAAAAGGGGAGATCATTTTGAACAGACTGTTACTTCCCTTTGCCAGACAGAAGATGTGTTGAGCAAGCAGTGTAAGGAGAAAAAAAACAAACCAACCTTTTACTGCTTGCTATTTGAAAAAAATGGATAAAATTGTAACAGTAAGAACAAAATATTCTCTTTATATCATAATTAAAAAAAAAAAAAAACACATTTTTCATGGTGTATGTTTCAGGCAGAGGGCAAAAAAGTGAATTTTATCCTCTTTACACTGTTTGTTCAGTTCCTCCTCTGTCTGGTAAAGGGAAGTAATAGGACTGAGCCCAAAGATCTCCCACTAAATTACTTTGAGTAGAAATATTTTCATGTTTGAAATCTGTAAAATTAGACAACTGCCGTTCTGGTAGACAAATCTGTAGACATTGACTTGAAAATCAAAGTGATGACGCTGAAGGATAAGATAAATATTTAGAAAAGGTTTGAATATTGCATAAATATTTCTGTGAAAATGAATGTCACCATTCTTGACACACTGAGGTTAAACTACATTCACACCCTTTTACTTTAAGTATAATGAGGAAGAAGTGCAGTTTGTTTGAAACATATCTGTGTTTTTTCTTTCTTTCTTGTATACTAGAATTTAAATCAGACCGTTTTCATTTATATATCAGTTAGATTATCTGTAGATCCTTTGTCAATGAGAATTCGGAATGATAAATTTGAATTAGCCGATGAGGTTTTTTTTTTCTTTTTTTTTTTTTTGGAGGGGGGGGGGGGGTTGGTTTTTTCTCGATTCTGGGGAGATTGAATACTTCTACATCCATTGCTTTTATTCATATCAGATTTCTTATTCTCAGTATTTGATTCTGCAGCGCACAGCTGAGAATCTAGGAGTCGTCTAGGAGTCAAAATTAACAGACAGACGGACATTAAGCCTGCCAGTAGTTTTCCGAAATTTGACAAGAATATGAATGGGTTCAATACTCATGATGAATTAAAAGTTGCTTTTGAGTACGAACATTTTCATTCAACTGAAGTGATTTATTTCATGTTTGGAGTCTAAGAGACCAGCTGGCTGTGTTTTGGTCGACAAATGTTTGGATATGATGTAATTCAAACTGGTGTAGTTGGAAGTTCAAAGTGAAAGATGAATAAGTTTGGATATAAAATTTTAAATGAAAATCAGTGTGACCCTAAATGTTTCGTGCTGCGACTTTTTGTTATTGATGTATTAGTTCATTTAGAGTTCGTAATACTAAGGTAAAGTAGTAGTTTGTCTCAAGTTTTATGGATTCTTTTTTTCTTTCATCGGAATTTCAATCAAACGGCTTTCAGATGTAAAAACTTGCATGCAAAACCATTTTGACATGCTGTGAAGTGTGTTGGCAACGGCAGGTATGAATCCATTACTGTTAGCAATCGGTGGTCGTGGCACACAACTAATGACTGGAAAACAAGAGATTTTGGACAGGATTTATTTTTTTTTTTTTTTCAAATTTTGGCAGACTCACACACCATGTGTTTTCGCCACTAATACTCTCTCAAAATTTGCTATTGTTTTCATTTATTGTTTTAATTTAGTAGAACAATACACATTGGAGAATTAAGATTCCAAACAAACAAACTCTTACTGTAATGGCAGACACCTGAGATCTCTCGTTTAACTGGGACATTCTGTGACTGTGTACGATTGGTCCCAAATGTGAATCCTTTACCATCTTCAGTTCGTGAACACTAATGCAGCACAGACAGCTCGGAGAGTGTGAAGGATGAAATATTCATATCGATGGCCAGCAGTTGTTCAAAATTTGGGGAGGAAAGGCAAACAGACAGATTGTCATAATGAATTAACCAAGTTATCTTCAAGAACAAGCCTGGCCTCTTCCACCTGGAGCGATTTATTCAAGTCGGCCAGATTAGCCAGCTGCAGTCTGGTAAACAAATCTGTAGACATTAACACAAACCATACCGATGACGCTGAAGAGTAAAGCAAAAAGGTTATGGAAGTTTGCATATTATATTATGAAGATGTATTTGAAAATTAACGTGAACACAGTTGTGCGTTCTGGATTTTTCAAGACATTGGCGTGCTTGCAATCATAATGAGGAAGGACAGTAGGCTTTCCGAAATTTAAACCAGATTGCATGATAATCAGAAACGTCAAAGTGGAGCGACCTACACCAGATGTTGTAAATCTGTGAGTTGGGCTATCTGTGTACCCTCTGTTATAAACAAATAATGGATGGTGACCAAAGCAAACAGGTCGAGAATATGAGATTTGAAATGATGAAATAATGGGCAGAAGTTTTAAAAAGTTTGCCATGGACATACACGATATACTTTCATTCATTTTGTGGACTATCTTGTTCTTTGCATTTAATCAAGCAGTGCGAAGCTGAAAAAATCTTGGATTCTAAAATTAGTGGACAGATAGGCATTTTGAGATCTTTCTGGATAGGTCTAGATTTCCACATGTTGCACGCCTATGGCATAGCGACTCCTTTGTCTTTAACAATGGGTGAATAATGATGTAAATTTTGTTACTGGAGAATAAAACAGCTTGAACTCAGTAGGGAAGTTTTCAAACTTTTGAAAGACATAAATAAATACGTCTACGTTTATTGCTTTTATTTCCTCCATTTTTTTGTTTAATCTTTGCCTTTGATTGCACTTCCAACAGCTGGGAATCTTGGATTCTTAAATTAATAGACAGACAGACACTTAAAACCTGTCATTTAGCTGTGAGAATGAAAAGCGAAAGTGCAAGCTGTGCCAATGACACTTGAGCCAAAAGCAGGTTTTATTGACACTTCTTACACTAAGGGCTCAGCGATGTCATTTTTCATACTGCAGTAGTCTACTACATCAGATGGCTGGGGTATGCAAAGTGAGATACATGGCCAACAGAGCTAAGAGTAAGCTTGGGATGGTTTCAATAGTGTCCCACTTAGCTGTGCAGGCACGAGCCAGGGATAACGTTTATGGTTCCGACATCTTGAGTTTAATGGCAGAGAGTTTGTCAGTGCGTGAGTGGCTCAGAGTTGCTAAATGGCTCGAGGTATCAAAGAGGTGCAGGAATGGAAGGAGAAAAAACAGGACAAAAACAGTCACGCAATGAAGAATTTCAGAATAAACACACACACACACATGAATAAGTAAAAAAAAAAAACAGAAAAAATATCACGGAAAGGGGTGAAAAGAAAAGGGAGGGGCAGAGCTTAACAAATTCACACAAAAAAGGGAGAGAGAGAGGGATGGGAAATAAGAAAGCAATGCCAAATACAAATAATATGTCTGTTTTTCCTGTAGTTTTAAAGCTTTTGTTCATTTCAAGAAAACATTTGTGAATGTCAATCGCTATGAGTTTGAAATTAGCTTTCATATGGTATTAGGACATTGTCACCTAGAAAGAAAAATAGTAATAATCATACACATTTTTGTAAGTATGGTCCAGTAAAATGTGTAAAACTCTGACTGGTTCTTTAAGGTCACAGGAAGTAAAAAAGACCGACGTCTGTTTCAGATAATTCTTTCTTGTATTTTGTCCAAAAGACTTAGATATATAAAATTCAAAAGTTCAGATGATCATAGTTTTCTCAAATACTCTCCTTAATATCGCCAGGATAGAACACTATGGGTGCGGAAGAGGACAATCAACCAACGCAATCATCACTATAGCAATGACGCAGAACACAGACAGCTTCAGTTGCCTGTCTAGATGAAATAAGCATTGAGTAGTAGTCGTAGATAATATAGTGCAGAACTCATATTTCATACACACTAAAATCCGAAAAAAAGTGTCTGTTTTTGGATTGGTTGGGCGATGGTTTTCACAGTAGAGAGAGACAAATTCAGTAGAAGTTCCGCCCTTGAGATTTGGGTGGAACTATTTGGAGTGATTCTCTAGTTTTAAGCTTAACATCTACACTTAGGCGCCATCGGCCAAAAATTGTCTATTATATAGGTCATTCTTTATAGTCTTCAGTCTTCATCCTTTCACTGCCAAGGTCTATCTTCATAAGATGTCGTCGATTCGAAGTTGTAGTAGACAGATCTAACATCAGTGGTCAAAGAGTTAAGTGTTGTCTTGGTTGTTTCATCTTTTTCATTTTGTTTCATTCTTTCTGTTTTCTCTTTCTGTATAAATCCATGATGGTACAATGATGAAAGCACACATCACTTTCATTTTATATCAAATGCATATAGTTTCCCCTATTCTGCACCTTCGTCTGTGGCTATACACACGTATTACTTCTCTTGGACGGCAAAGTGTATGTGTGTGTGTGTGTGGGGGGGGGGGGGTAGTGGGAGTAATGAGCGATGGTATAAACTGAAGGAGGTAATCGAACGAGAAGGAGGTTGAAAAGCTTATAAAAACCATAACGAGAAGAATTTGTAGAGATTAAGATAACTGAGCATGAAAGCCTTTCTTTGCAGACTCATCCCCAATAGTCTATAGTGGCGGTTCATCAGTTTCAGAAAACTATGTTATGAGAGAAATGACTCAGTGCCAGCCTCCTGTTTGGTCTATCATATGACAATATGGCACAGCTATGTTAACCATTGAACCGTTCAGAATCACAGACCTGAATATCAAAGCAGATGACTCATCAGTCAGTCAGCATTCTGGTCCTGTGTGTTGAGGTTCTCTAGTGGGACCAAGGTTTGAATAAATAGCTCCCCCCAGATGCCTACTGCTAATGATTTTGCGTTTCGTCAGGAAAGCGCTATCAGCTGTTGTGTTGACTGCGTTCAAACCACATGATAACAGCTTGACATATTTGTGGCAGTCTGTCATACCAAAATGTGCAGCTCATATTCTCATAGTTCTCATCCGTGGAGTGACAAATATCGTCCATGGCTAGAAGACGTGAGTTATAACTCTCAACACCCTCAAAAGTTACGTAGTTGTTCTAAAATTCTGAAAAAAAAGGAAAGAGAAGCGGGAATGAAATGCGGACACAATCTGCTATTCGTGGTAAAAGGATATAGGCCTGGCAACTCAATGTGCATAAGGATAAACAAAAACAACAAAAACAACAAGCAAACAAAAACGGAAGATGTGTAATTGAATTAGATAAAATATTGCCTATGTCGGAGACAAACATAAAGTACGAAAAAGTAGATAGGGAATGGTGGAGGGTTGGGGGGGGGGGGGGGAACCGAGAAAGCAATAATCTTATGGTGCAAGATTCTAACTATGAGAGATTCTTAAGTGTTTATCTCGTATTAAAATAAAATAATAAAATCAGCGAGTAACTGAATGATCCCCATCGGGGGTAAATTCTTAACTAAGCCCTTTTAGCAAGTTCTATACATTAATAATGCATGCTCGCCCATCAGTCTACCTATGTCGTATCAGCAAACCGAAGGTTTCCCACATTACGGGGACCATCACAATTTTCAGCAATTTGTCATATGATGGAGAGATGCTCTGAAGGAAATATGGCCACCCCCTGCACGTTCCCCAACATTCCCAGGGAAGCAAAATTTATCCACAAACCCTTGCGCCACGGAGAGCTTCTGTCGTCACTTCCGATCACCGGCGGATCTTCTCTTGCAGAAGCCGAGAGGAAGATGAGTGTTAAAATGACAGTGTGAACAGACTGATGGGTACAGAGTTGTTAAACTGTATGCAGGTCATTTTCCCTATGGCTTTGGCTTGTTAGATGCGGCGATTGCTTTAACATGCCCAAGGAGAAATGAGGTGAAAATGGATTTGACAACAAAGTTCCACCCCCCCCCCCCCTTTTTTTTTCAGTATTATGTTGGCGTTTCTCTGTACATGTTCGACAGTGCAATGTTTCCATATTATAGCTTTAAGTATATTTTTCATGCAAGTGATGTGTCTATTATTTTGATGCACACATTTCTTAAACAGAGTTGTCATTTTCTCCAACAACAGTATGATAAAAGGCCAAACTTGCAAAATATACATGCTTCATAGTTAATGAAATTTAGCGTGAACCACAGTGGCTGAGAGATTAGACGACTGCTCTTGGGTGAAACTATGTCTCGGATTCGAGTCTTAATGGCTGATGAAACAGAAGTATTTTTTAAAATAGTCAACAATCCTTTAACTTCTTCGGTAGGAAAGTCCGCCGAAATCTAGTCATCTCTGGTAAAGGAGAATACATTCTGAGAACCAGGGAAAATTACGTACGTAAAAGAATCCTCGCACGAAGATTGGCGGAAACGCCGCTGTCAGGATTAAATTTCCAAATTCCTACCCTCTGATTGTGATTTTTCGATTCGGTCCATAAAATGAAACTTCTAACATGTTATTTCACTGAAATTGCTCCGTACCTCTGCACTTCAAAGCCATCCTCAAACTGAACTCAGAAATCCTAGGTTTCTATTCGGCCATTAGTAGGATGAATCCCGATGGAATTACTAAACATTTACTTTTCCCTGACTTTCAAACCATGTCTGTGTTTTACTCCCAGATATTATAAAACATTTATTCCATCCTTTTTATAGCACATTTCTTTCTTAATCGTGTACATTATTTATCAATCTGACTTTAGCTCCAGCTGAACATTTATTATGTGCCAGTTAAGGGTTCTCATAACATGATAAAAGAACTGCATAAAACACCCTCTGTCACATATAATCACATGTGCAAATCAAAGGAAAGTGGGATGAAGAGGGGGAAGGTGGTTAGGGGAGAGGGCGGTTTGGTTGTAAAAGTTCCGTACAAGGATATCTCCAAACAAGTATGAAGTAAATTAACGGTTAAGTCTTGTTTGCCAAGAGAAATTGCTGAGAAATGGTTTGCATTGTGCATTTTTTTTTTTTTCATGTCGTTAAAGATGAATTTGACCTAAGGGTGACAAACAAAGGAAAGGAACAGTAGAGAGGGAATCTGATTTTTTTTTTCCTCGAAGTTGGCTACGATATTTATATAACGTCTCACTTCCAAGGGTATCTCAATCAAGTAGGCGGTGAATTGATTCTTGTGGATTGATATAAAACATGAGAGCTTTGTTTACGACTGGTTTCCCTTTTGCCTGTTGTAACTGACATGCTGGAGGGTGTAATAGATATTGAAATTGTATACAAAGTGCAATATGTGTACAATGACTTACTCCAACTTTTTCAGTTAGACTACATATCTGTCTAAAAATTCTCAAACAAGTAGTAAACGAGTCTTGTGAGTTTCAGCGACTCACAAGAGACACTTCGACTACTGTGGTTACTTCATGCTGAAAAGTAGCGTGGATGGGCTGGTAGGTGTGGAAAAACGGTCCACTACAGCTGCCATTCTTTTGAGTGACTCAGGGACTGGTTTAACGCCAACTGGCGAGTTTGTCAACATGTAGCAGCAGATGACAGAAGATGAAGATTCCAAAAGTCAAAAAGTTAAAACCGTTTTGATCAGGTATCAGTGCTTGAGTTAAGAAATTCAACTGAGCTTATGAATTAGGAATACCTGTTGATAAAAGCCAACGTTTCATTTCAACGGATGATTCTGAGCATATATATCAGCTTTTCATACATTCTTGATGTCTACAATTGGTTAATAGGTCTATAATTCAGTTATCTGCAATACGTATCTGTTGTAATAACTCTAGGAAATCCCAGAGTTACATCCTGTTGGGGAATAAAATGAAAGTCTTAAAAAATAGGAGTATCAAATGATATTTCTGCACCATGCATTTGTTTTTCATTTGAGGTGGTGTCTGTGTCAATGTTTGGCATTGAGATAATGTCTGTGTCATATTGAACTAATATCTGTGGGAATAACCAACCTAACCAGCGGGTTTTACCGACACTGAGGTTTTTTTTTTTTTTATTGTTAATATCAACATGATTGTAGTCTCAAGAAACATCAAAGCAAGTATGATTATTAGATTACTGCCAAGAAAAAGAGGATTAAAAATTGTTTAAAGGAAAAAAGCTTTAACATGAAAGTGCATTAAATTTTCATGCAAAAGCTAGTTTCGATGATGTGAAAATGCAAAAACTTTACAGATCATAGAGTTTCAGGAAATTAAACTGAAAATCTTGATGAGACGAAATTTTGCCTGGATCCTTATTTCGGCTCGTGAAATCTTCAGAATCATGTATAAACTTCATAAAATTCAGATCGTTTCACAGTCTGTTCTAATTATCCAAAATTTCTACACTTTTATGACAGATCAATACTGGTCCAAGAAATGTATACAATTTAAATACAAATCGTCATTAAGATTTACCAAGACAATTACTGAAGCTGCTTAAAGTGAGATACATTAATTTAAAAAGTTACGAAAATTCATATTAATGGCTGAATTTTTTGTTCTGGATCATACTGTTGATCCATTCATTGGAATCGAGCAATAGAAATACACTTTTATGGTGTTAAGTCAATCTCCCCCCCCCCTCCCCCCCCCTCAGTCCCTTTTTTTTAAGTTAATGGAACCTGTCATAAAAAAAAAAAAAACATTAGGAATAAGAAACAAACAGTTCAGCATATCAGCACACCTTTGTTATACTCGTGAAGGTTTTCACCGTACTAGCCGCAATGTAGCCGTAATTTTGCTGATGGGCCATAAAATCACAACACAACACATACAGTTTACATACATACAGGTACGTAGATAGAATTAGAAATTCACTCTGGTAATTTAAAAAAAAAAAGATTTTATTTTGGAACAAATGTTAATACATAAAAACTAAATTTATGAAATACTTTTGATATTGTATTTATATAAATCAATCGTAACAACAGTTCATATTAAGTTCAAATAACAACAGTGCCTATTTAAAAGTAAACGTGCATGCTTGAAATGAGTTACATGTTACCCAAACACTAATGCTCTTACAACAGGAGTCAGCTTAACATCACCTGTCAATGTGAATCAAACGTAATATTTACATGTATTATTGGTGCGTGTCTGATCAAACGATCAAATTTTGTGGGTGGTTTGAGACGAAATGCCAAAATGCATTGTGTGAAAAGCCCTCTGTTCCTACAAGGAAAATGTCATAAATTATCCAGTCCAGTTAAACGTTGGCTTTGTGCTCAGTGCATGCATTGGTTGAAACTATAGGTGAATTTGGTCGGTGCCAGTACATGAAAGATCTGTTTTTAATTTCTGTGATAATTTCCTCTGTCGTTCATTTATTAACACATAAAAAAGAGCCATCAGCATTCATTCATCTATCGAAACCTCGTTCGTCAATTCATTTTTCATCTATTCATTCATTACATCCTCCTGGTCTTTTATCTCCTTCATCTCTTGCCTCAATCCTGCTGACGTAAATCATCCTTTATCTTGAAAATGATTTCTTAAGGCACCGAAGGTGGAAAGAGGAATACTGCTTTAAAAATATGCCATTTCAATTTAAGTAAGAATAAATGTTTGGCGCTTTATAAAGGCAATCCTGAAAACAAATAATCAGAAAAGGCACTGCCCACCCTGTGTGTGAAAAGGAACAATAGAAGACATTTGATTACAAATTTAAACAAGTAAGAGCAGTAGGTATAAGTGGCGAAATTTTAGATACATGTGTAGGCTACTCATCAATATGGATGAGTAAATCAATGCACTCATAAAAATAACAATCAGTCCGTGCATGGTTCATTGTAAAGACCAACAACATTTCTAAATGTGTCACAAGAACATTTTTCTTCACTTGGTATTCAACAGCAATTTGTATGAAATATAAGTGATAATGTCCCTAATGATGTTCATGACAAACATGAATAATCAGGGAAGTGATAATAAGTCATGACATAAATGACCCGACTGAATCCTGAATCAATAATGAGAATAGATGCTGTATATAAAAATACTTAAGAACGAGACTATTGCTACTAGGTGGTCAAATTAATCCCAATGGTCCATTACTACTATGTGAGTCTTAATGCTATAACTGACTGTTCCAAGGCACTTAAATAAACCCTGCATCTCATCATTAACTCTTACCCTAACCATAGCTCTATATTTATCTCTATCATAACCCTCCTGAAACCACTTGGCTTAGTCTGGAACTCCTCTCCTCCTGAGTATAGCATTTAGATCTAGATCTAGAATATGCAAGCTCTAATCCAATCCAGTGTCACGAATCACATATAGCGATTCAGTTTGATTGGACCAAACGGTAACCCGACTGAGTTTATTGTGACCACCTGGACGCAGTAGTCAGAGCGAATAATAAAACGTGCGACTAATGAGTCGACGCCTATTCGCTGAGATATCTGTTTCTAGAGCGGATCAAAGGCGTGAGATTATTTATGAATGAATGTCAACGCATGTCCCTTCAATACGAGTGTGCATGTTATGTACTCTACAATAAAAGTAATGTGACGTAGACGTTAAAACGTTTGAAAGCTCTTTTCATGAGGTGTCGGAAAGAAAACAGAAAATACTGAAATGCTGACATTTAATAGAATTTTGAAAAAGCATCTAACATTTTCCTGTTACTAAATACGAACACGTTCCTTTTGCTGAAAGACAAACACTTCTTTACATTAGGAAATTAAGTTTTCTAGAACTGATGAAATCACTTACATAAATTCCTCAGAGATAGTATTGAAACTTCGAGGCTCTCAGTAGTGAGAGATAGGCCCATGTCAACTGCACTAATCTAGAATTATTTGGTAATTATTTCTTTAATGGACTGGTTATAAATTCTGCTGAGTATAGAGTTTTGTTTCTTTAACCCTGGAAGTTATCTGACAGGGTTCTTTAGATTACATTGTGGAACCTCTCGTTTGGTGTATCGTTGATGTAATGTTACTTTCTCAGCGAGTAACAATGGTAAACAAGAAAAGATGGAGTAACATCAGTATGTTCATAGTTTTGTTGTGCAGGTAAATTGATCTGATGTAAGTTCACTGCCAAACCACTGGAAGATAATTTGGCCTGTGTTTTGTCATGACAGTACTTTACAGGACATGGATGGTACTAAATGTGTAATGCAGATCTTTGCTTGAATGAATTAAGTTAATCTTGGATTGATAATCTGTTAACAGTTTAATACTGTTGTGTTTATCCACTGACGAGACACAACATTGCAAGCAAGGGTGGCGTTGGGTTTCTCATTTCGATTCCTCTTGTAAACTCACTCAATACAACTTCTAACGTTGATGTTGAATATCTGTCTATGTCTTTCAAATTAAGCCCCTCCTGTGGCGTGACATCAACTTTGCAGATACATAGGCGACATGGGCGTCTTCATGTAGTAGTTACTCATGTTGTAAGGCTGGGAGGAGATGGCGTTGCTCATGACACCGTCTGGAGACATCCCCGGCATGTGCTGAGCCATGGAGTGCGGGGTGCGGGGGAAGCCCAGGATGTCGTGGACGGAATGAGAGGAGGGCCATGCACGCATCATACACGGTGAGGCACACCCACCTGCTGGAGGCTTGTGGTGAGGGGCGATAGCGGCCTGCATCTGGAGCCCCATACCCGGCGGTACCCCATGGTGTTGATGGGGATGGTGAGGATGGTGTGGATTATGGGGCATCATTTGGGCATGACCCATACCTGGGGGCATAGAGGGAGCGGTGGCGCAGGAGTACGGGTAGAACTGTGCATTGTATAAAGGACCCGGGGGATGAGCGGTCTGCCCATGGTGGGGATGGTTGGTGGTGGGGTGAGGGTGGGGATGACCCGGCGAAGGGGACGTTTTCTCAAACTGTTGACCCTGCACTGGACTAGCCCCGCCCCCACTGCCTGATCCACTCCCCCCTGTCCCTCCGTGTCCAATCTTGTTCCTTAGAATTCTACTGATAGAACTGACTGACGGGACGTTGTACTTGTCACATACGCCGTCAGCCAATAGTTTGTCCCGGATTTCCCACGCGAAGATGCCAGGGTCTCTTTCTTTGTATACTTTGATATGCTTCACAACATTAGGCGTGGTCACCCTTGGTTTCGACCCGCCTATGGCCCCAGGTAGAATGGAACCAGTCTCGTTGTAGCGAGCCAAGATCTTGGAGACACAGCCGTGGGACACGCGTAGCTGTCGACTGATGTCGCAAGGACGCACCCCTAGCTGAGCCAGTTCCACAATTCGCAGCCTTATAGCATTGGGGAGGGGCCTCCCGTTGACGAACACGCCCCCTAGTTGATTGACTTCGCCATAGGTTTGATGTTCTGAAAAGAACAAACAACTGGTTTTTAATAGTGTTAGAGCGAAATAAAACAAAAGTGTATAAAATAAGAATGAATACCTTTCAAAAGAACACTAGATATTTTTTTTAAATAGACAACCTGTTACTTGAGGAAGTAAGCAGCATCACAACATCAGCACATAAAATACGGGCTGATGTGAAAAATTCCTCACAACAGGAGGAAAACAAATGTATTATGTCCAGTTATAGCCCCACAGCCTCTTAAAAGTTTGCAAAAGTAGGCCTACACTAAATAATATTCAGAATAGCAAAAGAAGAAGACAGGGAGAAACCAGCCATTTACATCATGCAGTAAACCAGAATCTACGCAGAAAGCACACGTATTATCACAAGATCAACACAATTGGTATGTTTTGCGTGTACCAGTACAACTGCACTGATATCCTCTTCGCCAAAGCATTAACTCTTTCCACACGAAACAAAAACATAGCCTAGGTCTGTAATATTAATGTCCCATGAGTCATCTCGTTTCTGATACAGGACGATAATTAAACTATTGGTTTCAACGTTTTATAAAAGATTACTTATTTTAAACTTAGTATAATCATTATAACGCTTTGTAAATCTTAGGTCCTGTAGACGTTAGTTCCTAAAGTGTTAAAATATAATAACAAATAATGCTCTCAGCGGAGCCCTGCATTTCTTAAAAGCCAGATTTCATGTTGATCTTCTATAGAAGACAATCTTTTCCAAGACATTGAGAACAGACATAGAAATTGATTACACTGTTTGAAGCCGCTGTTAAAAATGTCATGTTGAAAGAAATCTCAACGCCAGTGACATTTCCTATGGCGTATGCAATTCTTAATGTGTATGAATGAATGCACATCAAAATTGACGGTATTTGGCATGTCGGTTCTTAAATAGAAAAAAAAAATCTCAGTGTGTATGCTGTCCTCTCCAAATCCTTGGGCTACTATGTAGTCTTTGGTCGAATGAATTGCTGATCACGGTAATTTTTCAGGTTCATAATCATAAATCTGGTGATTCCGGAAGTTGACTTTTGAAATTCTTTTATGGGTGGGGGGGGGGGGGGGGGGGGGGGGGGGGGGGGGGGGGGGGGGGGGGGGGGGGGGGGGGGGGGGGGGGGGG
>JBCAUA010565609.1:0-16453 GCA_038406235.1 Peronia verruculata
TGCGCAGAGCAAGTAAACAAAGCCACATGTGAGCGATGTTCACTAGGTCATGTGATTTTGAAAAAATACCTAATTAGGCCATAGGTCAGGATTTCCTCGCCTACAAAGTTATTTTAGTAGTTTCCTATTAGTGTGTTATGTATAGTCGTGTCTGATTGGCTACTAAATGAGTTCAGCTAAAAACTGACCAATGGAAAGATTGTTTGAAGTCATAAACTACAAGGAAGTCCCATACCGATATAGTCGGGTTAGGGCTCAGTGAGTTAAGAAAGGTCCATTATACACCCCTTAAAGAAAGATCCCAAGATAGCTGTACACAGATGTTTCAGAGGCATATTATGTAAGCGCAAATCTAGCAATATAAAGCGAGGCGTCTAAGAATCATTCAGTAGTTTAAGTAGACTCAACTTACACTGATCACATAACACAATAGTGTTATGTTATTTTTTTTACCATGGTTGTGGACAGCTGAGATAACCACCAGTACAGGAGGTTGAAGAGCGTATGAAAACCATAATCACCATTCAGTAAATAGAGGTGGCGAGACCGAGGGGTCAGGCGTCCTCTCCTAGACGAAAAAATTATGTCGCGGGCTCGACTCTTACCGGGGGAAAAACTTAGAACCCCTTTTTTTTTTTCTTCAGTTTTTAGTGATTCGAGGATCTCCTGGCTCCATGGGTTGGGAAGTCTGAGGTTTAGCCCTCTTGGCTAAAGACAAATATATTTCGGAGGCCCCTTATACACGTTACGGGCGTAAAAATCTTTGGCAGCTAAAAGTATGTGCGGAGACATCGCTGCCCTGGGACGAAATTTCCAGGTTCTGAAGTTCTACCGACAAAAACTCTTCTCACAAAACTGGGCATTCATTTACTTAAGGCCGAGACATTCCCCACCCCCGTGTCTTAAGACTGAAAGCCAAAATGAATAAATAATAACAGAAAAAAAAAAAAAGAAAAAACTTGTATGAACATATGTTGAAGAATTAGACTATTAGAGCAAGAACTTCATCAATCCAAAATTTCTGGAGGTTCGAAAAAGCCCCCCCCCCCTCCCCCCCCCAAAAAAAAAGAGAGAGAGGGGGGGGGGGGGAAGGGGAGAACACAGCTGACGGAGCTGATGAAAATAGCTCGGATCTGTTCCTGGCATCATCACCACTGACGAAAATGGTGCCGCCTTCATCAGTTTAACATTTGCGATTATAATTATAGACAGCTAGACCAACTTACCTCTTTTACAGAGGAAATTGCATGAGGATTAAAATACCCTCCTTGTCAAGATGCATCCAGGGTGATTTACACAGACAGACAAAGATATCGATGGCTTATAATTGCAATGTGACATAAACGTTTGGAATTCAAGCCAATCTGGACACAGTGCAGCAGAATCGAGCATTTTAAACAAGGACAGGAACGTTACGATCATTATTTCCTACATCTATCTATCTCTTTCATTCATTTTCTTTTAATACCATGCTCATTGGTCTTCCTCCCTTTCTTTCCTTCCTCGCCAATTTCGCCATCTATTTGTTGTTAATTTTGATTTCCTATTCTTTTTCTTCTTGCTATATTTTCCCTTATTTGTTTCCTTTTTTTTTAGCCCCTTCATGCTGACTTAAGAACCGTCGAGACTAAATGAGGAGAAAACCAGAAAGAGTGAGATCTAAAAGCACTATCTGGATTTCAATGATGAGAACAAACTTTCGCTCTTCTCAAAGATATTCTGTTTTCTTTTCTTTGTGAAATTTTGGTTCACTGAATTTCAACACTTGGCTCTCCGAGAAAAAATCCATCAGGGATGAAAACGTTGTTTTGGCTTCTCCTGTGCTTGTTTAGTATGTTTTAGTATATTTTGACATGTTGTCAAACGATTACCAAATAGAAATTAAAACCCAAACAGTACAAAATAGCCATGTAGCCTGTAATGACGACAGAGGAAAATATCGTGGGAAACTTTAACAAAACGTTCTGCACTTAAGTGAGAATAACTTGGCCAGAAAGTTGAAATGAGACGAAAGAATATACCAAAGTAATACCTGAAATTATTGGGATTTAATTTGCTCCTGCTTTAATTTCTATGTATTTAATTCTTCCCATTTAAAAGTTTTATCTAGGCATCTGGAAATAGAAGCATAGTCTTCTTCAACTGGAAAAAAAAAGAGTTATTATGTATCTTCTATGCTCCTTGATTCGAAATGCTCATAACAAGAAGCTGATTTTTTTAACTTTGTGTTTCTTACTCTGTGTTACGAAATAAGCTTATCTACCTGTTTCGCTGCCAGTTCGGAATTAGGATTTGGCAGACAAGGTGTTTAATTTTCATAAATCTCTTCCACGTTTAGAAACTGCTCAGGAACCCAGTCAATTTTTCAAAGCATAAACAAACACTGCTCTAAAACGTGAAAATCGCCACTGTGGTAGAACGCGGACGCCGGCGCTGAAAAGCAGGCCATATAAACGACAGGTAACGAGAGACAGATCCAGCCCAGCTTTTGTAGCAAAACAGTATTTTGCTGCTGCTTGTACCGTTTCTTTTTTTAAAATACTAATGGAAGTATTCGAAATCGGCCCCTGCTCACGTGATTTTGGTAAACGCTCCATTTATTCAACTAAGTGGCTTGTCACATGTCACAGATACTATACGTCATTATCAATGTATAGGTGTGGGGCAGTCTGTGCTGTGAATAATCCATACTGCATGGTTTGTTATAATTTTACTGTCAGGGCTTATTAGTGCCAGCAGTAATGTTAATCAGGGTAAGCAGAAAGAGCAGTAACCTTTCATGCACTTAACTGAAAATGCCAGAGATTTCGCTCACTAGTTTACTTCAGTCACCAGTTGGCCAAGAATCTTTCCAAAAGGATATTCCAGAACGAATCCATAATGAGATTCACAGTGATCATGTGCTGGACTGCCCTATAACAATGACTGGAAACAGTAACATCGCTGTCTTCCTCAGCACTCAAGTCTACTTCATCGTTTGATAAACATTGGTTGCCGACGCTTTGCAACAACGACGCACGATTTTTTTTCTCTTTCTCTCTTTCTCTCTCTATGGTAACCCAAGTCAGATGGGATTTTGTCGTTTATCCAGTGATCCTTGATGAGAAAGCAGAAACTGCAAACCGATTGTGCACCCTGTTAAGTGTAAAAAACACTGAATGTCTGCAAATAGAATTATTTAATCAGAATGACATCGGATTGAACAAGATAACTTGATGCACGAAGTTTAAAAAGCCTGACAAACAAGCATTGGATCACGAGCGCTATATAGTGATATTCTCACTTCATATAAAGTACATGTACTATTTCTCCGGAAATAAAGACCTAATACGAACTGCACACGTAGCTTACATGTACGTTCAAATAATCTTCAGACCATACTCTGTAGTAAGAAACACTCATGAAAATATTTGGGAATTATTAGAGAAATAATGTACAAGATATATCTATTGCTATATGCCTTCTTTAGAGCTTGATTTTCCTAACAGCAACTCTCAAATATACAAAGCTTTCAAATGCACTGGAATTTGTTGCTATTGTAGAAACAATTACAGATGTCGATTTAGTCTGTTCTCCGAAGGGCCTTGTTCAGAAAAAAATCTAAAACACTTTCTGTTTTTCACGCTGTCAGCAACACATTTGAATATTGAGGAAAGAGAACAACAGATGTCCACTTTTGTTTTCAAGGTCACGGCCAAGGGTTTAGACTTGAGCCCTAACCGTCCTCTTAGAAAAAACAGATGACATAGCAATTGTTTTGTTTCAACTCGGTATGAATCAAAAACCTCAACAAACAAAAGCACAGGAGCCTCGAAATAAAAAGAAACATAAATAATAATAATAACAAAATAAAAAATGGCAGTTTTCTCCCATATGTAAAAAAAAATGGTGTGTGGTTCTTCATTCTTGGTTTTCATATAGAGACGAGGCCAAATAAACAACAAAAACTTCAATCCCTTGCCTACAGATATATAGAGCTTCTATGACTGTGTATCTCTTGCCTGCACACGTATAGCGCTTCTATGTGGGTGTAGGTTTTCATTGCAGAATTATTAGCATTTCTCTCTCTCTCTTTCTCTCTCTCTCTCTCTCTCTCTCTCTCTTCATCTCTTTTTCTCTCACCCCTCCCCCTTCCTCTTTCTCTCTCTCTCTCTCTCTCCCTCGTTGTCACTCTCTTTTTTCCTCTATTTTACTCTCTTCTTTTACCTCATGCCTTTTCTCTCGACTCTATCTTTCGCTCAGATTTTTGTCTCTGACAAAATTCCTCCCTTCGTTCGCCATCTCTCACATCGATTTTATCTCTATCACTCATTCTATCTTTTCGCAGCAGCAGCACTTTTTCCTCATATAAAATCTCAGACACGCCAATCATCATGAACAGATGGGGACAACTTCATTCATAAATACATCTACAATTTCTTCATATGAGAAACATGAACATTCTCAGTACATACCATGCAGTGATGAGAAAATATTGTCATTAAAACAACACAGCTGAAGACTAACAATGAAAACCCTCATTGAAGCATGGCCCCGTTATAAATAGTAGCTCAATGGAACAAGACAAATGTAATATGATTTCATTATGTTATATGTACAATAGACATACAAATATTATGATTTGTACAGGTCTAGAAAACACTGTCATTCTCAGTAATATAGGCAAAAAGTCTGTAAAGTACCGTCAAGAGTATAAATTACAAATCCCGTCCCCAAACAAGCAAGACGTTAGCTACCTTTATTGCCTTATTTTACAATAAAAGGAACAATATTATGCAGAAAATTGTAAAACATTTTTTTTCTTCTTTTTTTTTTCTTTTCTTTTTTTTTTTAAACTGTTTTGTTTTCCAAATATTATATTGCTGTCTGTATGTCTGACGACAGTGGTGACAACATTTCACAAGCTTGTAATTGGCTTTTAGAAGATGATCAAGTCAGAGGAGGGGGTTAACATTATCTGGTGCAATAGTTCAGCACCCATTTGTGACCCATTTGTTTGTTTCTGATTTCACGCTTAGTGTCTGAGTTTTTCAAGCAGGTCAGTGCCCTCATCTTCTATCGCCACCTGTCTTCTTTCCCACCACCCCCTCCCCCGTTCTTTCTCGTTTGTATCCTTTTATTTATTTATTTATTATATAATATTATGGTTGCATATATAATTATTGGCTGGAGAACGACAGATCTAAGGAGTTGATGTCCTTAACCCCAGCCAGCGCCAAATATATTCAATATTCGATTATAACAGGTACACAGTACATTGTAATATGCGCCCTCATATGCTAAGCCTACTACACAATATCCCTTGCAAACGTAGAAATTACATGTTATTGTCATTTCTCGCTTACAAGGACTGATGTAAACTACATGTATTTCTAGAACGTATTCTGTCTATACATGTAATATAGTATAAACTGCAAGGGTAATATATTATTATTATTGGCCACCCTGAATAATGATATAACAAAATATTCCATGGATTCGTAGTGATGTAAAAAAAAAAAAAAAGGACAGAGATAAAGACGATATGCATTTATTTTTGAGGCAACATCAACTTCTTTGGTGAAAAAGTAAAGCTAAGACCAAATTTGATGCTATGCAGAGTATACAGTTCGTTAAAACAACAGTATGTGTAACGAAAAGCGATGAGCTCCCATTGTCACCCACGTAATCTATTGGCAAAAATTCTTCATCGAAATCGTCGCCTTCGTTTTTTCTCTGTCCCTCGTCCATGCCTTTCTGTGCCGCGCTCTCTGATAGGCTGGCCGTGTTATTCTGCTCCTCATTGGTTTGGCTCTGCAGATCTGCAGCGCTGCGGTGAATTTGGTTGATTTGTTCCTTGTCCGGACATCCCAGCCACCAGTTGGAGATCGGTCGTGGATACGACACGTCAGTCTGTCACGTGATACAAAGTTGGTTTATTATGGTGCTCAACACACAGTTTTGTCATTCTCGAGTTTTCTTTCTTTCTTTTTTTCATTATTTTCTTTCCTCTTTAACAATTTTCTCTCTTTTTTCCTCTTTCTTTTCTTTTTTCCTTTTTTCTTTCTTTCTTTTACTTAGTTTTTTCTTTCTTTCTTTCTTTCTTTCCTTCTTTCTTTCTTTCTTTCTTTCTTTCTCTTTCTTTCTTTCTTTCTTTCTTTCTTTCTTTCTTTCCTTCTTTCTTTCTTTCTTTCTTTCTTTCTTTCTATTTTCCTTCTGTCTGTCTGTCTGTCTGTCTGTCTGTCTGTCTTTCTTGTATGCTTTCTTCTGCTTTTCTTTCTTCCTTTCTTTCTTCCTTTGCTTTTCTTTCTTCCTTTCTTTCTTCCTTGTTTTTACTGCCTTTCTGTCACTCTATTTTTCCTTTTTTTTTTCTCAAAGCCACATTCTCCTCTCTTCCTCCTCCGCCTGTCTCTTACTTTCTGTCTGTGTTTGACTTTCACCCTCTCTCTACCATTTTTTCTTTATAATCAGTTCCTTCTTCCCTTCACCATTATTTCTGAAAAGTCAAAGCCATTGACAAAAGTAGCTTGGCAGCTAGCTCTGTGACTTACATTAAACTCAACGTCATTGTAACGGTAGTAGAGATCGCCGCTGAAGAAATAAGTTCGGCCGTTCTTCCACTTGAGGGCAGCGTCTATCCTGGAAGGCAGGCCCGTCCAGACAGACATAGGCTTGGGGTAACCAGGATCCACATGATTCACCGTGTATCGCCAGTACTGGCTGCCTGCTCGAGGCAAAGAACAAAAGAAACAGAAAACTGTTATTCACTCACTAAGTCAAGCACATAAGTTTATCGTGGCCATACAATGGGAGATCGTTTCGGAGATTATCTGTCCTTTCCAAAAGAGGGATTTGTGCAAGGGGAGATCATTTTGACCAGATTTTTACTTCCCTTTGCCAGACAAAAGAGGTGTTGAGCAAGAAGATGTTTGCCATCCGAAAGAATGATCGCCAAAACATTTGATAAAATTATAACAATTAGAAGAAACCATTCACTTTACATCGTAATTTTTTGAATTTTTCATGGCATGTGTTTCAAGCAAAGGGCGCAAAAGTCCCTCTTCTGTCTGGTAAAGGGAAGTAATAGGACTGAGCATAACGATCTCTCATTGACCCCTTAAACAACTCAAACATTTGAGCATCCAGTGACGAAACAAAACTTAAGTTCTAGCCTGGAATATTGTTTTGTTGAAGGAAATTATTTTCTCCAATTTGCAATTTCGGTTTTGTGTTGGTATCGAGGCGTCCCTATACCAGGCCGAACACCCGCGGTAGACATTGAAGGCTGTCTGTTCACATCACCAGATTTGAAACACCGTTTAAAAAGTCAGTAACAAGAAGCCAAATTTTAATTCATACAAATCATAACTTGGCAAAAATGAGACACAAATTAATTTAAACAGATCAATGACATGAAAACACTTTATCGCAATCAAATATTCGAAACATATCAGCCATCTATAACAAAATTAATCCGGTTACCTGGCCTGTTTATAGGGACGCCTAGGTTGGTATACAAAAAAAAAAAAAACAAACTCATAGCATATGTTGGCTTGCCATGCCTTGATAGCTAATGCGTTATAAAGGCAAAACTTGACAGCCAAGTCTGCATTGAGCGTTTACAACGAGAGTGGTTGTTAGCCATGGCTGGGCCTTTTCTTCCTCTTCTTCTTCTTTTTCTTCTTCTTCATGCCAAAACATCGTCAAATTATTTTCACACTAACGATTTTAACACTAAAGTGATGAAGTTCTGACTAAAGAAAACTTCATTAAATAAGAAAACAAATGGATGTTACTTCTTCTTAATGCCAAAACATTGTCAAATTATTTTCAGGTAACGATTTTAAAACTAAAGTGATGCAATTGTGAGTAAAGACAAGCTCCATTAAATAAGAAAACAAAGCGGTGTTAGTTCCTCTATTAGCTGGACAAATCGGTCTTGAGAAAGTCTGTGTAATTATAAGATTGGTGGAAGCAGTCAGTGACCTCCTGTGGGAGATGATTGATGTCTTTCTCCACATGTGGAGGAAAACGGCGAGACGCGTGCATGTACTTGTACTCACGGGTCAGTGCTTTGTCAGAATCTGGACAGCGTGAGTACAAAAAATTGTTTTGGCGGGAGGTTTTCTTTTTGTGGCTCTGTTAGAGTTAATGAAGTCACCTGTTCCATCAGACGAACTTGCTGTTTTTAAATACCGGAAGAGTTAAAAAGTGGTTTAGGGAGAGAACGTGGCTGGCATTAGTGGGAGGGGGGCGGGGGGCTTAAAGAGACGGGGAGATAATAACAATAGAGAACAGGAAAGAGAGAGAAAGAGAGAGAAAGAGAGTGATGAAAAGGGAAGAAAGAGAGAAAATAGAAAGTGTATATGTGAGAGGGCCGTTACAAGCATGAGAAAGTGGAAGACAGATTGATCAAAAGAATACTGTTGATATAGAAGGAGAGAAAGAGAGAGGGAAAGAGAGAGAAAAAGAGAGAGAGAGGAAGTTGTATATGTGAGAAGGTTATTATAGAAAGTGGGGGACAGCTTGATTAAACGAATCCGATGGACACAGAAGGAGAGAGAGAGAGAAAGGGGAGAGAGAGACGGAAAAGTAAGGGAAAGGCGATAAACAAAAGAACAAAAACGGATGACAAAGATTTCGAGAGTCAGAGAGGAGGGAAAAAATAAGAGACATAAATAAGAAAGTGCCGTCATGAGACGAATGTTAATTGTCTGTCTATCTGTTTGTCTGTTTGTCCGCCTGTCTGTCTGTCTGTCTGTCTGTCTGTATGTATGTATGTATGTATGTATGTATGTATGTATGTATGTATGTATGTATGTATGTATGTATGTTTGTTTGTCTGTATGTATTTATATATGTATGTACGTACGTCCGGATGGATGCATGGACAAATAGTTGGATGGATGGATGAATGAACAGATTAATGGATGGATAGATAAAGGGATGGATGGGTGGATGGATGGATTAATGGATGGATGTTGCGATAACATGTTAAGGTATGGAGGACTAGAATGACAGAAGGAAAAAAGGATTTGGACATATTTATTAGTAATGAGACAAATAAAGGATAATGATATTGAATAAACGAGTAAAGTTCTCGGAGAGCTGAATATAAAAAGTTGGACAAGCAGAAAGCAAGTAGTATGAATAAATTAATAGAGAATTAATTAAATTATAAATTAATTCCACGCTTTATAAGAATGTTTGGACTAGGCTTGTACACCTAGGTTTTATACAAAACTATACTGCCATGTAATCTCACGATTTTACATCAAAATATGTCCGCCCTTACCTTGGGAAGATTTTTATTAGCATATTATAAAACCCCGAACAATACCAAAGTTTGTTGAAATTTGTCAAACGGGACATAAATTTATAGGTGACACCACAAACTTCAAGGCGAAAGGTCAAATACGAGAGGGCAACTGAGGTTATGCCCATGCGTCACGGAGAAAGCAACAAAGATTGATAAGCAGATATACACTGTAAACAGGGAATATCTCGATGTCACTTTTTTGCCACCAGTAACTTTTGTTATAGAAGGCACTCCGTGATGGAACAACACTATTATTATAACTAACCGAGTAAATAATAAAGAAGCCAATATCTCAATGGGAGATTGTGTCGCAGATTATCTGCCCTTTCCAAAAAAGAGGGATTTATGTAAGGGGACATCATTTTGACTAGACTTTTACTTCCCTTTCCAGACAAAAGATGAGTTGAGCAAGCAGTGTAAATAGGAAAAAATCATTTTACTGCTTGCCGTTCGAAAGACTGATTGCCAAGAAATTTGATAATTATCAATTATAACAAAAAGAAGAACATATTCTTTTTATCATATATATATATATATTTTTGTTTTTGAATTTTTCATGCTGTACGTTTCAAGCAAAGGGCGCAAAAGGGATTTTTTTTTTTTTTTGTCCTGTTTGCACTACTAGTTCAATCCCTCTTTTGTCTGGTAAAGGGAAGTAATAGGACTGAGCACAACGATCTCCCATTAAGAAAATGACTCGACAACTCAACAACAAAAGATTAACCTTTGATAAAATAGGTTTTGCCATTGCCTCCCCATACAAATGCGGCATCGATGTTGTTGGGAATTCCCTTGAAACCCTCGGCTATGCTCCGGACGTAGATCAGATTGAAGTTGTAGAACTTCCAATAGTAAGCACCCTGAAACACAGGAAAAAACAAACTTGATTTCGTTATCATAGTTTACATAAAAGATTTGCAATTGAGAAACTGAACATTCTCGGAAAAATATACTGTGTTAGCTTTGATATGTGTATTTCTAAGCGCTTCATGTGTGTATTTTGGTAGAGTACGGAAGAAGGCAGTGCCATGACAATATTATCAAGTAGCTAAGATTATTCTGGTTCACAAATTAACGAAATCCGTTCGAAGTTTGTCAATCCAAAAGCCAGCTTACAACTCATTAATACTTTGATTATAGACAAAAATCTAAGAATTTGCGAGACCAGTAGCAAAACTTACAACTATCTCTCTCTTCCCCCTCCCCTCCCCCCCCCCCCTCTCTCTCTTTCTCTCCTTCACACATTAGAAAAGAAGACTAATTTTTTTTTAATATTTAAAAAAAATATATTTATTTATTTATTTATTTACAGGTATAAAAGTCTTCCAAGTGTTTCATGAATACAATTGCCAATATCAGTATACTGACCTCTTTGTCATGGCCATCGACGGAGTAAAGACATAAATCAAGACAACAAAAGGAGCTTGAAGCTTACAAACCAAAAACAGGTTGTGGGACTACTATCTTTCCGGTCAATGGCTGAGAAATGGCAACGCCCCTCTCTCGCCAGACCAGAAAGAGAAAGGAAAAGGAAGAGATTGATGGGGGTAAACACACTCATCACTCCCTCGGACATCAAAGGCAACAATAGAAAAACGAGAGGAAAACAATGAAATTAGCTACATGGGCAAAACCGTGAAGAGGAATGAAACATTATCAGCCACGGTAGTAAACATGCTATGAAAGGTGGACATAAAAAAGGGAAAAAACAAGCGCACGAAGAAAAACAAAACTAATAACAAGACCAAGAAAAACATAATAATAATAAAAAACAAAAAACAAAAACAGGAAAATTCTTTCGCGAATCCCCCCCCTCCCACCCCGGGTCTTCGTCTTTCCCCCTTTCAGCCGCTACTTGAAATTTTAGGTAACCTCTTGGTCCCTTCATTCTCCCCCCCCCCCCCAAGCAACACAAGGTACACAGAGAAAGATATAACACACAAGACTTATACACACATACATACACACAGACACACTCACACAAACCAAAACAAATATAGGAGTCGGAGAAAAGGTTCAAGCATGTAGATTGCAAGGAGAACAGAAGGCGGAGGGTGGAAGAGCAAATCCTTTAGTTTTCAAATTGGCTATTGTAAAAGTAGCCTAGTCAATGATAATCCTTCATCACAAGCTCACTATACATTTTAAATCACATTAATAAACTAAAAATTACTTCTAAATAACTACTTAATATAACTAAAGAAATATGTGATTTGAAAAACAGATAGAAGACTGAAATGACGTGTACATTTCTTATAAGATTTTCCGGCCTGCACTTGTTACTAGTTTTGGCGGATACTCACATCAGATCAAACCGACTGACGAGGATGACAAAGAGTTGAGTTTATCTTGAAGGTGTAGGTATATGTACTTCATATTATTGCCTCATATCATCCCGTACACATATATTTACAAAGCACATATTATAAGAGTTAATTACACTTATACGTTGTTCATAAAAACACTCCCTGATTTCAAGAATCATAAAAATAGGCCCATTGCTCAATATGGAATCTATAGATTCTCCAGGAACAAAATGTTATTTGATTTTCTGCAAACTTGGATTAATTGAAAAATCTTATCATTGAACCACGCCCTTCCGTGTATGCTGCAGGGAGACTGGAGAGAACTAGACCATCGCATTGATGTTTCCATGAGTAACCAGACAGCAACACATTGTCCTCTAATGCTACCCAGTACTACGTGAAAATTCAAACTTAACATTCCAAGCTGCCTATACCACGTGATAATTTGCATGAAATGGTGCGACTATAGTGACAAAATGCAAATGAATATTTCAAATAAATTTGCATGTATAGTAAACCGGATGTATTTTTGTGTATATTATAGGATACCTATGATTTCTCTCTCGTTCGCCGAGACGCTCTTAGAGACCTTCTTTCCCTGCTCCCTATCACATCAATCATTAGAGATCCGAAGAGTGAGGCACACTTTTTTTTTTTTTTCATAATTATAGGCCAGGAATGTTCCGCTCTAATAGAATGTGTCTGGTGTGAAATCTTTGGTTTTGCTCCCTTCATGCGACAGGCCTACTTTGCAACAATAATAATTAATAAAAGATGATGGGAGACGTCTGGGACCGACCTTTGTATTCATCCATCAAAGGGTGTAGAATTTCGCCTTAACACAATACATCTGGCCCCTGTTAGACAACTAATACAAATAGCTAGGTAGGGGATACACTTTTGCCTCCCGAATCAACCCCCCACCCCCACCCCCTCCCCCACCCGACACACACACCCCACCCCCTCCTCTCTGTCTGTCTGTCTGTCTGTCTGTCTGTCTCTCTCTCTCTCTCTCTCTCTCTCTCTGTTCTTTTATAAAGAAAAAGAAGAACAAATAAATAAATAAACAAATATATACATGCCCATAGCCGGACATTTGACGACAAGACAGAGGAAGAGATAGGTAGTTGTGCTTACCTTGAAGATGTAGGTATAGCCATTGTCCCAGTGCAAGGCGCTGTCGATAGGGCCAGAGATACCTTTCCAGTCCTCATCGATCTCCCGGGGATATCCACCCGCTATGCCATACCTGTCCAGCCGGTAATACTGGGTGTCTGTCAAAAGGAGGAAAGGTTATGGGGGTAGGCAATTGGTTTAGGGGAAAGGTGAGGTATAGGGTGAGGGGATATGGTGTGGAGATAGGGTTCAAGGATTGGATGATGGAATAGGGTGATGGGATAGGTAGGGTGATGGGATACGTATAGTGATGGGATAGGTAGGGTGATGGGATAGGTAGGGTGAGGAGATAGGATGATGGGATAGGATAGGGTGATGGGATAGGATAGGGTGATGGGATAGGCAGGGTGATGGGATAGGTACGATGATGAGATAGGGTGATGGGATAGGTTGGATGGTGGCATAGGGTGATAGGATAGGGTGATGGGATAGGGTAAGGGATATGATGATGGGATAGGATGATGGGATAGGTAGGCTGGTGTGATAGCGTAATGGGATAGGGTGATGGGATAGGGTGAAGGGATAGGGTGATGGGTTAGGGTGAGGGATACGGTGTGGGGGTTAGGAAAGAGGTAGGTAAGGAATAGGGCAGGAGAGAGAGAGAGAGAAAGAGTGAGATAAAGAGAGAGAGAGAGGGAGAGAGAGAGCGCGTATGTATAGATATGTTATGACATCATAGTGGACCATCCACCATTAACTACAGTTGAACTAAACGCCAGCCATCATTGATGATTTTAAATAGAAAAGATAATAATGGTTGTTTGTCGAAACACGAGAGGGCGGATGGAAAGGAAAAGGGAGGGGGGGGGGCGGGGGGTGAAACAGGAAAGAAATATGTATGCGATAATGTTATATAATCCAAATCGAACGTTAATAACGAAAATATTATATTATCCAGATAGAACGTCGCTAACAATAATGTTTTATTATCCAGTTCGAGCGTCAATAACGATGTTATATTATCCAGATCGAACGCCAATAACGAACCGTAGGTCGAATTAATTAATCGGCAATCATCACTGAAGATTTTATCATGACCAATACTGCCAACTGCCACGATAGAATAAGAGAGCTAGGCGCTGAGCACTTTATCATTATGATGGAACGTCTCCCATTGTATTATGTTGGTCACACTATTTGTCGGCAGCTATTGGATGGCTTCTGGTGTGCGCGGTCGAAATAATGAAATATCGCTACATTTTATGGGATGGGGTGACAGATGTATCGTGTAAAAGATGGATTGTCAACTACTACTGAGTCCTAGGGGCTGCTTCACTGTCAATCGGCTATAACTATGTTTGTGTTTTCAAAGATTATACAGTCCATATTCAGATGAATATTTCCTACCGGTATACTGTTTGTTTCCTACTTTTAGCACTGAGCCAAATGAGAAACTGCCAACAGCGTAATTATCAGCTATATGGCTTGCGACGAAATGTTCCTTCTTTCTTTCATTAAAAAAAAAAACAAAACTTTTCATAAAAAAAAAAAGAAACAACTAGTTTTTAAAAATACTGCCTCACTTTATCCCCCCCCCCCCAAACACACACATACAAATATCCACCCCAAATGTGACTCGGTGAGCGGAAAAAAAAAAACTGACAGTTTCTCCTGCATTCCCTAAAAAGGTGCCTCAATTATGTCTGTTCATTTAATTTGTACTTGTCGCAGAAAGCGATGCCAACCAAACATCAAAAGCCTTCCTATTGTATATTAGTCATTATTTTCTTTTTAATTTGTGTCCTTAAAAAAAAATAATGACAACGATGTCTCCTAAAGTTCACTGCTATTGTATTTTTTCTTTGTCCTCCCTCTCTTTTGGTTTTCATTTTTTTTTCCTCTCTAAAAACCTGGCGGGTTAAACAAACAAACAAACAAACAAACAAAAAATCTGTACTATAAATGCAGAAATCTGCAGTTAGCAGAAGTAATTATAGAAAAATATTCGTCCGTTTCCCTGGATATCTGAGACCACTTTGACATGAAATAAAGATCACCCAAATTTAAAAAAAAAAAAAAGACTATAACAATTTAAATTGATGAAGCTGCCCTAGAACTTTTAGACTCAACAAAAACAACTCCTGTATTTCGAACAAAGATAGCAGTTCAGTACTAAACAAAGTGAACTATTTGTCTGGGGAAAGACGTGCGTCATGGAAGACGGGTAAGCTAATTCAGATGACAGTTCTATAGGTCGAGCTCAGCTATCAGTCTTGATGAAAACTTATTTTGTATTTCTTAGAAAAGGAACAAAAACACTATTCTTGAAGCCACTTATCAAGCTGGTAACTTTCTGTGTGCGAATAGTCTCCGACAAGGAAAGAAAGTACGTTAAATAAGAAAAAATTGTGAATGGATCGAGTTGCACCGACGGTCCTAGCAAAAAGAGGAGTGCTATAAGAAAACTGTAAATCCACAAGACAAATCATGAACTTGTTACATTCTACGACAGGGGATAATGGATGATTTAAGTCAAAACGAACGCCTAGCTATAAAGGAGTTTCAACCCCAGACCGATATGTTTCTCAAGTCTAGACGTTTTGTCCACTTTAATTACTATCTTATCAAGGTAGGCAGCAACGCACACAAGATAGTAATAGTGACTTGAGAATGACTCATTTCTTAAGCCCGAAAGAAGTCAAGCTACTAAGTGTCTGACTCTAGTCACCTGCAATTACAGCTCAGATAAATTTCAGCGCCACGTAGGTAATACCCGCCTACCTTCATTATCATGGACTGTAATGCACTAGTTTCTTTGTGGCAAAGCACTTACCGAAAAACGATTTTTTAAAAAAAAGTAACAAAATAATAATTGTCGGAAATATTATATAATCCCGAACTGTTGGGTGCATTGACACCTACATTTAACAATGTCTTTGTGGTGAGATTCAGGCGCATCAGAAAGACAAAGAACAAGACTGATTAACCAAGAAAACAGTTGAAATGTGTGTCATATAATAAGATAATGTAACATAATATATAGGCACCTAGTAACTGCTAAGATACGAAACTGCACATGAAAACTTGGAAGTGTACTGAATGAACTGGCAGAAATACGGACAAAGGAACAGAACATCGGGTTGATGGATATAAAGTTGTCTACATGAGGGCAGGTGGCGGGAGGGAATAGTAAGGGATGTGGGGGAAGCAGGAAACACTAGTAGAGACAGCCAGACACTTTATGCCATGCAATATTGGTAAGAAATAACGTTACTAATAATGACACTTGAAAATTAATTCATAAATTGCATAATATGTTTTCCACACGTATTATATCTTACTGCGTTCTTTTGTATAGTATATATATATATAATACATGTGCTTACAATTTTTCTTTGTATTTAGCTGTTGGTACTGGTTCTGCGTTTTCCTTTTATATAGCGCATCAACATGATCACAACTACATAGTTTCAAATACGGTAACAATACCATTCTCGAGTTATAAAGATCTCTGCTGGTCAGCATTTCTAGGTGTAAAATTTGTCTGTCTGCCTCTTCGACTCTTGCCATTCCACGGGTTTTCTATTTATATATCTATAAAACCTATCTGGATTGAGTGTTTGTATGTGGATGTCTGTCAGCTGTCCAGTTATCCTGAGACAGATAGATAGATAGATAGATAGATAGATAGATAGATAGATAGACAGACAGACAGACAGACAGACAGACAGAC